>JAXQQM020071236.1:0-81649 GCA_034641835.2 Pinus albicaulis | reverse complement strand
AAGAAATGTTCTTGGCATGTTTTCCTGGAATGTTCCTTCTTTCAAAATGTTTGGAATATGTAAAACTTGTATTAGGTCATTCAATATTGGTCTAGTTCAAATCTGGAGGTGACCTAGCATTTGTGGAAATCATCTAAAGACCTGTAGGTCTTCAGAAGCTCTTCCGATGGGGGATTTTGACTCGCTAAGGAGAAGGTTTCCTTCCAAAAGAAAGATGTGATCCTTCACGCACTAACAATTTCTTAGCCATCTGCTTCAAGGAAAAGAGTCTAATGCCCCAGTACTAATCCAAATCCATGGAGTTACTTTAGTTAAAGTGCATCAATTGCAAATGGCCATAAAAAACGGGGTCAAATTATTTTATTTTTATCTTCAAATCACCTGCAAAAATCGACCACTATTTACAAAAGAAAAAGAGCTTTCACAAATTCACATTTTTGGAAACTCAAAGTTTACAATCAACTGGCTATACAAGGGAAAAGGGAAAAGAAAAGAATCAAGACAAAGAATTTATCTGAAATTGACATGCATCTGGAAAAGGATATTTGAATAATGTTTGAACGATAGTTGAAGAGGAGGAGATAAAGAAGGATATGAGCCAAAGAACAATGGACATATTGAAGGAGTCTCAATGGTGCATGCTACAAGTTTATCCCTCCATAAAGTAATGATAATGATCAATCGAAAGCCATGGAGTTTTACTTTGATTATGCATCAATTCAAATGACCTTAAAAATAGGGGCCAAATTATTTTATTTCTATAAAAGAATTTAGACATATAGAAAAGGATATTTGAACTATAGTTGAAGAGAGAGACATAGGGAAGGATATTTGAACCATAGTTGAAGAGAAGAACAATAGACATATTCAGATTTTTGGAAACTCAAATTTTACAAGCAACTAGCTATTCAGGGAAAAAAAGGAAAAAGAATCAAGACAAAGAATTTAGAAGTTGGCATTTATGTAGAAAAGGATATTTGAATGATAGGAATTTAGAAGTTGGCATCCATGTAGAAAAAGATATTTGAACTATGGTTGAAGAGAAAGATATTTGAACTATAGAAAAAGATATTTGAACTATGGTTAAAGACAAAGATATTTGAACTATAGATGAAGAGGAGGACGAATTTAGAAGTTGGCATCATTGTATAAAAATATATTTGAACTATATTTGAAGAGAAGGGTAAGGATATTTGAACTATATTTGAAGAGAAGGGTAAGGATATTTGAACTATAGTTGAAGAGGACATAGAGAAGGATATTTGAACTATAGTTGAAGAGAAGGACATAGTGAAGGATATTTGAACCATAGTTGAAGAGGACATAGAGAAGGATAGTGAAGAATACTATTATAAACCTTCACAATATATTGCTCTTAAAAAGTTACATATTACATTAGAAACCATGATACCATGCTGATTAATCTATTTTATAAAGAAAATATGTCTATAATCATATTACAATGAAAACCATAATTGTTCATTGCTCTTCGAAAGTCAAAACATAGTATTAGATACCATGATGATATAACTAGTATTAAAAAGGTATAGTAAGTTAAGCACCGAGCTTACTATGCAAACATTTGAAATATTCCTGAAAATATGTTTATATTTGGGACTGTTTTCATACATACTAGCTGGCACGTATCTGACTGTATTAGTTTTTTGGACTAATATAAAGTGTTATAATATAAAGTGTTCTATTCCTCATCAAACATCAAATAAAAATCTAAAAATTAAATAACTATATAATTTATACCATTAAAAGCATTTTTTCCTTGTAAGTTTTCACTAGTGATTATTATATTGTCTTTTATACAGATTTGAGTTAAATCAACCACTTCTTTCGATCAAATCTACCATGGATAGGGTGAACCTGTTAATAAATCACGTCAACCTGAAAAAAGGGTCAAATGAGGGAATGAAAAAAATGGACTTTAACCTGCATGATTTTCTGGAGCATGCCCTAAAACAAGTAGACCCAGAATTATGTGAACTACTGTCCAATGGTTATAAGGGTCTGCTCAAGCTTTCAAGTACTTTGGAGGAGAAAGCGAAGCAATATGAAGCAGAAACACAAGATAAAAGGAAGAAATTGGAAGATCTTTCTATAATGTGAGTATTTATTTATGTTTAAGAAATTTCATTTTGTTAGTGTTATTCATTAGTCAAGCAGTTGATTTTGTTTAAGCATTGCTTTAGTAAATTCATTTTGTTAGCTTGATTTTTAATGCGAAAAACTCAACTCAACAGAACGATTAGTAACTACTTATTATATAGGATTATGTTAAATATGCGGATTTCCAGTTGCATCAAACAACACAATAAAAGGGATAGAGGAAACACGAAATTTTTTTTCTCAGGTAAATAAATTTTTTTATTTAATGACTTTTGATGGAGATATATTTTTTATTATTAAAATATTGATATGTTTATTTGATTTGGCAGATAATGAGATTTCTCAAATAAAGGAAATATACAGAGAGGATGGAGAGAAGATTGTTGAGGACCTGAGGAAGGACGTTTTCAAAACGTCCAAAAGAATCTCAAAAAGATTTTCGAGGGATGCAACGAAAATTCAAAAAGAATTGAAGATCACCGATTAAGAATATATAACTTTTTGTAAACTTGAATGCAATTGCAATTATAAAACTATTAACCTGAAATTGCTTTGCAAATTATGAGTCTCTTAACCAAAAAAAAATGGGATGTGATTGTGAACTGCCAAAGGTAATAAACTACTACAACGCAAATGGAACCTCTAAACCGTGAAAAACCTTTCGGTTGATTCATCCCTACTAAAAAATGCAAGTATCATATTTAGATAGAAAAATCCTAAAACAGAAATTTAAAATATATATATATATATATATATATATATATATATGTATGTATGTATTAATTTCACATCACTTTACATAGTTTTTTCACTTCCAAGAGGTTTCCCATCACTCAGTTATTTCAGGGAGAAAATGATATCATTTTAATGGAAGAGTGTGGATGATTCTACATACTACATACTGATTTTAGGGATGGCGGATGTAACAAAATACTCGGCAGATTTTCACGATGGCGGACGTAACTACGACCAGCAACAACTTAACCAACGCGGCAATCAGAAACACAGCAACAACTTGACCAACGCGGCAATCAGAAACACAGCAACAACTCGACCAATGCGGAAATCAAAAACAGAGCAGCAAAAATCGTGCCAACAATGAAAACAATAACCTTACAACTTTCGCGGGCGATTTATTTATAAAAAATAGTTCGGCCGAAAGTAAAATTTCAGCCGAACTCTTGTTGCCGGTTTTCCAAACCTCCGGCAAAAATTCTGTTTGCTACGCCATCACTGTGCCGTCTATCTAAACGGACTCAAAAGTTCGGCCGAACTTTCTAAGAAAGTTCGGCCAAAATTTATAAAATGTTCAACCGAACTATTGCCGAAATAAAATTTCTGCCCCTGATTCTCACAAAAGTGTAACCCAGCTTCACGTTTCCGCCCTGCACCATGAAATTTGTGACGTCGAGAGGCATGAAATCGACCATTCATACTTGAGAATCTGAGATCGTTACTCCAATCTGGAAAATGACCAAAAAATGGGATGCTCCACTACTCAAACGGGCATTGCCATTTGATTCCTATCACTGAGAGGTGTAAAATAGACATACAATTTGTCAAATTCTGACTCTTGAAAGTTTAGGACCTCAAGGAATATTTTTGATGCCCCTAAAGATTCCTTGGGCAAGATTCTGCCCCTATGGCCGCTCATAGTTCCACAGCTGCAAATTAAAAAAAATATTATTCATTTAAGAACACATCGTTCTGCTCCACGTTGTACCTCCGCTTTTCTAATGGCTCCATTGGCCTCCCTGTGCCCTCATATCTCATGTATTCTCCATCATTCTCCAAGGTTTCCTTGAACCATTTGAATGGCATTTTATAACAAAGTGTGAGGGTGAATAAGACAAAGTGTGAGGTGGACACATTGGTTAGCATAATAATATTAAGATACTTGTTGTTGGGAGGTTTTGGGTTCAAATCCCATTGACTCCCAATATTGGTTTAAAGCCCAATTTTAGTTTTTAGTTTTAATATAGTTTTTTAAAACTATATAATATATGTAATTCGTAATTCCATATTATAATTACTCCAAACAACATGAGAATAAGACAAAAAATGGAGGTTACATCATCCAAGGCCACTAGGGCCTAATTTGAGGTGTCATTTGGGGGGCCATGTGGCAAGCCCTCATTGGTCCACATCATATGCCACCTTTACCACCTACTTGCCATGTGTCGACTTATGGAGCTGCCACATCACCTTTTTGTGGGTCCACTTGTTTTTTTTATTGTGCTGCCACATTAGCTTTATGGGTCCCACTAGGCCTACCACATGTCATCCATACGGCCTACCATGTGGTTGAATGTTGACTTTGACTTGTTTTTTGTTGCTTGGTGCAAACTTCAAACCGCAATAGCTTTCTCATATAGACTCGGATTTGCATGTCATTCGTGCCATTGGAATCAGGGCGATGATCACTAAAATCTTGTACTAGTTCAAAAGCATTCTGAGCACTTTGAAAATTAACCATTTCTGAGCCCTCTTGGTCTCCTGAGGGTGTCTAGAGCCACCTAGATCAATCCTCCCCACTGAGGCACTTTTGGTCCACCAAAAGCATGAAAACAATATACAACTACTTTTTACCTTGTCTGCACCACAAGTGTCCTAAATGGTCACCCTTCATTCTCCTTCACCTTTGTTCTTCGAAGCCATAAGTGATAAGCTGACACCTGCATCCTCTGCAGACATGTAGTACAATTTTCTTACTAATTACCTACTTAATTACATGACCAAATATGACCCAATTATCCCATAATTGCCACCAATTTATAACACACACTCTGTGGTCAAGTTTATATCAAATGGAAATAAATACCCCAGATACAAGGCCAAAACATCATTGTCGCTTAACAAGTGATATAAAACACATAATCAATTTTACATTTTAAATTTCATAACATGATTTACAAAGTAACCCCAAAACAAGATAACACATCTAGAAAAACCATCTCTCCCTTATCAAAGTGAATGGGTTATATTCCTGTGGAGGATTTTCTTGTCGAACAATTTTTTCATTTGGTTCATGCACAAATACTTTGTCTTGGATACATTTCCCTATATGGAGCCTCCAACACATGCCTCTTTGATGGCCACTTCTGTCGCAATGAATGCAATGAGTCTTCTTCCTCCAGAATTGCTTTACATTATTATTTTCCTACGGTGGAGAAGACCTTTCACGCCTCATCCTCTTTCATGTTGCCATTCTTTTCCACCACTCAGCAAATACATCATTATGTAATCCACAAAAACTACATGTTTTACGATGCCATGATCTATGTTCATTGTTAGCGACATGCTTGTAATCAGAATGAACACTAGAATACCAAGACTTGTTATAACTTTCTTGTGGGTCTCTAACGAAATCATGGTGAGAAGAGCTTGCCTCAACTCTTTCTCTGCAATGTGTGTTGTCATAGGATTATGGTGAAGTGTTCCCAACATTTTATTTCCCCAATGGTTTCAACCATGTATTGGAAGCTTCTAACACCTTTGAGCATTTTCCTTCAGTGTATCCCAAACCTGTGAATCAAGGTCTCTACACAACCTCCAATGGCTGAGTTATGCCTTGTCCATTCACACCAAGTCCTCCTCCTTCGCAACCCATTTTGGTAATGAGTCTCATGCTAGTTCCTATATTGGGTATATCCACGTTTCCAACAAAAATAATAGCATGTGAATATGAAACTGAAGAGAAATCGACATTTTTTACCTCAACTATTGATTCAGACATAGGTGATGATGGTTTTTTTAAGCCTTCGTTATGCTTCAACTTCGCTAAGGCCTCTTCCGTGGCTTGCAACTGAAGCTGCAATCTCTTCTTCTCTTCCTTCTCTTCTCATACTAGCCTCCTCAATTCAACATTTTCTTCTGGAAGACTCTGGTTGATCTCCTCATTTCAATGATGAGAATATGATGAAGGTGAGGAAAAATATGCATAAGAACTGGAAGATGTGGATGAAGCATCGTTCTACGATATTTCTTTCTCCTCTTCCTCTATTGTCTTCTCATAAGCGTCATACATTATGTCCACCAATTTGGACATCCTAAGCATTGCCTCATACATGTCTTTTTCAACCTCCATTGTTGCATCTTTAATCATTGTTTACACTCGCAATTTTCATTAGCAAGAAGACCGCTCTGATACCACTTGATTCAGGTCCATCATTTACCCGATTTACCCATGATCTTTTACTTCTATGATGTTGTTATAATTGCACTGAAAAATAACGTTAAAAGAACATACATGCATGCTTTAAGTAAGAGGAAACAAGAAAACAATCAACAACATAAGAACACAAGATTTTGATAACAGATTTTGCCCAGTGTGGGCTACGTCTCTAGGCCTGGTGTCAAAATGGGGGTAGGACCCTTCATATAGTGCTAGAAGTGGTGATGATGTACATGGACTATTTTTTTTTTCATACAAGGGTATATTCCCTCAATGTGTGTGGCTTGTCTCTCCACGAGACGTTCCCCTACAAGAAATCTTGCTCACAATAGGCCTCTTACCAACATGACATAATCTCACACAAGGTGATGATGAGGATCCCTTGAACAAGGTTGCATAGGAATCATAACAATCCATGGAGAATGCATCTCACATGAAGTAGAAACAGAGATCATGCAACATAAATCAAGCAAGGATATAAACAACATGATACATCTCACAAAAACTGATAAAAGAGGCACATGATCAAACCTGCATATACCTCAACCCCTGAAGTTAAATAAATAAGTGGATACTAAGCTACTGAATCTGGCTACACCATTGAATTTGTGGCGTTGAAAGGCATAAAGTCGATTGTCCATACATGCTAATCTAACATCATTACTCCAATATGGAAAATAGCTAGAAAATGGGAAGCTTTGCTACTGAAACAAACATCTCCATTGGATTCCTGTCGTCAAGAGGTGTAAAATCGACATAAAATTTGTGAAATTCTGTCTCTGGCAAGTTCGGGACCTCAAGGAATCTTCTTGATGCCCCTTAGGATTCCCTGGGCAAGGTTCTTCCCCTTTGGCCTCTCATGGTTCTGCACTTGCAAATAAAAAAAAATATTATTCATTGAATAACACATCGTTCTGCTCCACATTCTTCCTCCACTTTTCTCATGGCTTCATTGGCCTCCCTGTGCCCTCATCTCTCATGTATTCTCCATCATTCTCCATAGTTTTGTTGAACCATTTGAATGGAATTTTATAACAAAGTGTGAGGGTGAAAAAGACAAAGTGTGAGGTTGGCACATTGGTTGGCATAATCATATTTAGATACTTGTTTTTGGGAGGTTTTGGGTTCAAATCCCGTTGACTCCCAATATTGTTTTAAAGCCCAATTTTAGTTTTTAGTTTTAATATATTTTTTTCAAACTATGTAATATATGGAATTTGTAAGTCTGTATTGTAACGACTTGCAAAAACATGAGAATAAGACAAAAAATGGAGGTTGCACTATCGAAGCCCACTTGGTCCTAGTTTGTGGTTCCATTTGGCAACATATGATTGGGCCATGTGGGAAGCCCTCATTGGTCCACATCATATGCCACTTCTACCACCTACTTGTCATGTGTTGACTTGTGGTTTTCCCACATCACCTTTTTTGGGTCCACATGTTTTGTTGACTAGGCTTCCAAATTAGCTTTGTTGGTCCCACTAGGCCTACCACATGTCATCCATACGCCCTGCCACGTAGCAGAATGTTGAATTTGATTTTTTTTTCGTTGTTTGGTAAAAAATTCAAACTACAATAAATTCCTTATACAGACTCAAATTTGAGTGCTTTGCACCATTGGAATCAGGGGCGACGAGCACTAAAAATTTGGTCTAGCTCGAAAGCATTTTAACCACCTTGAATTTTAACCATTTATGAGCCCTCTTGGTCTCTTGAGGGTGTCTAGAGCCACCTGGATCCTTTTTTGAAGCAGAAAGTGGGGAATGAACCCCTCCCAAATAATTTCCAAGGAGGGTGAAGTTTGGAGGAGCCATAGAAAGGGGGATTGTAGGTACTTCCTGTTACTAAGGAAAATAGTTCAATTAGGGGGCAATATTTGCATGATAAATTATTAAACACATTGTACAATTCTATATAAACATGTCTTTGATTTTTTTTTTCCCGAGGAATATTTAGAGCCACATCCCCTCATTTAGAAGATGATACCTAGGATAATTTCTATATTCTTCAAGGCATGGAGCTAGGTCAATAGTACGACTGAAATCCATCACAACAACATACTTATTATGATCTCAACACGTCACTAATAGTAGTAGAGCCTAGGTGAGGAGGATAACACTCTATCTTACAGTGACTCAAAATAAATCCATATAAACAAATAATTTTTTTGATACAACAACATTTTTTAAAATTAAATATTATTATTAAAAATATTTTTATAAACACATTTAATTTTAAAAATTCTATAATATTATAAAAACATATAATTAAAATATTATTTGATCAAATAATTTATGTAATTATAACCATTTTAAGTTCATCTTAAATCCTAACCTATCATGTATCAAGAAGGATCAAATTCTGCAAGGCTGTACACTTTTCTTAAATTTTTTAAAAAGGGTTTTCACCTCATATACCGTTATTCCTCTTGACTTTATTCATGCAATATAAAGATTTAAAGACATGTTCTCTCTCTCTCTCTCTCTCTCTCTCTCTCTCTCTCTCTCTCCACTTACCATGTGTCAACTCCATACCGAGGATGAGTCAACACACGATTAAAATATTTTACCATAAGAACATTTTTATTT
Organism: Pinus albicaulis; assembly: GCA_034641835.2. NCBI lineage: Eukaryota > Viridiplantae > Streptophyta > Pinopsida > Pinales > Pinaceae > Pinus > Pinus albicaulis. The sequence continues at coordinate 72,769 of JAXQQM020071236.1, read as the reverse complement.
AACATACACATTGATCTATTCCATTTAGTTGCAGTCTAATTGTTCTGCTTTTGGGATATTTTCCATGCATATTTTCTTGTTAATTTTTTTTCAAATATGGTTGGAATTTTTTTGAATCACAAGTTCAATCTACGAACCCTGCACAATCTCAGTGCCCTGGGGATTCAAGGCATTGAATCCATTTATGCATTCAAAATTAGATTTTAAACAGCAAAAGAATATGATCTAACTGAAAATGGTTTTGCCATAAACTACAAAACATAGAATAGTTAGACACTGCCTTTTATTTATGGGCCACATGGAAACACTCTTCTTTTATTAATATTTTTTTTAAATTCCTTGTGTGAACTCCATATTAAGCTTTGAAGGAATTACACATCTCATGATTATGGGAAGTAGAAAGAAGTTAAATATTTATTTATCTCTCATGTTTAATTTTTATTTATTAATATTCTCTTTTAAATGCCATTGTCAACTCCATGTTGGACATAGAATGAACTACACATCTCCTTCATAGTGGACTATAGCAAGTTCCTTTAAACAAAATAATCTTAAAGCTTTTTGTATCTTGAGTTTTCACCTAATGGTTCTTGATCCCTCTTAGAACTTGATATATCTTAATTTTTTCACCTAGTGGAGTTCCCCTCTTACAACTTCATAGATATGGGGTATTTACACCCCCACGCGTGTGTGTTCATTTCACATTCCAACTTCACATTTAGCATAGAAGAAATTATAGATATCCAATAATACACACCATTGAAATATTCTAATCATAATTTGTTTTCAATATTTTTTAATAATGATAATAATAAATATACTCTAATTTTAACATGATAGCCAAGCTAGACACCAAATTGGTATATGAAACCCCCTTGTATATGGGATAAGGAGAACCACCTCTATTCAACATACCATTGTTTATGTGATACACACATGATAAGAGACCTGCATATGTGCATAGATATGACTATTAAAGTCTATGAAGGTGTATGTACTCTACTCCCTCTCATTTTGAACTTGTGACCTCCTATGAGGAAGCATATATATATATACATTGATTTTTTTTTGCAATTAATATTTTACAAAAAAATCAATTCAAGAATTATACATCTCCTTCATTGTAGGAAGTCAAAAACAACTATCAAATAAATAATTTTTTGAAGTGTTATAATTACATTTTTTTGTATTTATAGAATTGAATGAAATTGTTTTATTTAAATATGTATGTATGTATGTATGTATATACATACATATATATATACTCACACACACACACATATATATATATATATATATATATATATATACATACATATATATATACATACATACATACATACATACATACATATATATATATATATATATATATATATATATATATATATATATATATATATATATATATATATATATATATATATATATATCTCTCTCTGTGTGTGTGTGTGTGTGTATCATGTTGTGTGTGAAATTTCATACTAAATGAAAAAATAACATACATTTTTTAAACAATATAAACTAATTTTTAAATTTAGGTTTCTATGATCCATGACTTTTATGAAGAGAAATATTTTGGTGATAATCACATAGGAAAAAATATCATCAATGTGTTTCGAACTAACTAGTTTGGTTCATCTTTAGGACAATATATAAACTAATTTTAATATCATACAAGTTTTAACTAATCATTAATAATATTATATATAATTATAATAAATTTTCGCTTAATATTTTTTTTAATGAAAAATGAATTATTTTAATTCAAATATATGGTGCAACATCATTTACATTTCAATTAATGGTTGTATGTAATTATAATGAAGTTTCCACTTACTCAAAAAATAGTTAAAAAAAATGCAATTATCTTCCTTCACATATGAAAACCAACATTTCAATTTCTAACCATATTTAGATGGAAACAAATTGGTGACATATGAATGAATTGACTCTCCGATAGGGGTGTCTTCCCAATATCCTTTTTCCAGTGAGAAAATTAAATGGATCCAATGATTCCTCAGACATTCTGGCATTGCGAACATCAACAAATAGTGAAGCATGCACGTTATTGAAGTGAGTGAGGTTTTGGAGGTCCTCGAAGTTGGAAATCAATCCCACATAGCCCCTCACATGTCTTGCACATGTTACAACCGACGGTTCATATGCAGTATCATATGATAGGGGCATGGATGATTAAATGGCACACTAACCTATAACTGAAGACACATGTCAGCTGTATGTACCAAATATCAAGAAAAAATATCTATCAATTTGAAATAAAATTTTACCTAGGCTAACAACCATGTCATAATCCACAATCAAGTCACATTCATCGGTCATAATACATAAAGCTACAATTATCACCTACTTGCACTAAAGTACATATCAAATATCTTAATGCATACATGTTGTTACAACAATATTCGTGCAATCTTCTAGAAACATGCTCATAAACAACATGTAACCTAATCATACAACAACAATAAGCTAACCCATAACATGCTCATCAACAACATATAACATAATCATCAAGTTATCTCATCATAAAACAACAATAGTAATGCATATAACCACATGTTACTATCAATCATGACTATCTAACACATGTGCATATAACTACACTAATCAATTAGCATCTACCATGCATGACTAACCCACACATGTGAATATAGCTAAATAGATTAACTAACATCTATCATGTATATAACACTAACATCAATAAGCATGTACATGACATTTTGCATATAACCTTAATGCATATAACAATCCATTAACTAACATACTTGCATGCCAAACATCCAAACCCATATGATGACATGCTCTTGCCTCGAGGTCCAATGCTCCAACTTCACTTAATTCTCTGCATCTCCTGCTCTATCTCAGCCAACATATTAGCATTATAACATACTAATATCATCATGATGACCTAATTGCATACAATGACCTTATGAACAAAAACCTTCACCAAACCAATTCAAACTTGACCATATGCACCCACTTGATAGGTATAACCAATCATGAAAGACCAATACATGTTCCACATATCACATCACACAAGAAAGCATACATGGACAACACAAAAACATGATGAACATGTGACCTACCATAAACAAGAAATGCATATACAACATGTAGCAACATGTAAGCATGTGTGCACAAACAATACGTAAGAAAGAACCACACATAACCAATCATACACTCATGGAAACATGTCGAAAACAATACCATCATCACTTCCATGGCGACACCACTGCCACGATGGAGAATACAACATGGATGAAACAAGAACATATATACCACAAAAATACTACAAAAGTATGCAACCAACATAAATTCATGATAAACACACCACCCATCCAGTCCGAGATTTGAACCATGCTCTTGTACCACTCTATGGTATCACATATGAACTAATGAGAGCAAGAAATAGACATCGACATGCATAAAAAATGCATATTAAACCATGATCAACACCTTTAAAATGAAAAAATTCACACATAGAACATAATAATGAGGATCACATATGCAATCGACATGAATGCATGATTAACACACAAATCCCAAGGAGAGCGCAACCACATTATGATACCACTATATAGCACCCTCTTCCCACATCTACCCAGGTAACCTTCCAACTGGGATAAAAATGTGAAAAGAGGCTAATAATATGAGATTAAAACTCCTAGATTACCTTAAGGAAGTGGAACCAATGTAAACATGACAAACACACCTTACACTACATCATTGACATCCCCATGAGGTATCCAAACCTTCGAAGGCCCTGTTCCCTGAGGGGGAACTGATTTTTAACCCATTGAGGCTTACTCACAGGCCTGTAAGGGTAAGGTAATGGTTGTAGGACCTTAGCCATGAGATTTCCTTTTTTATGGTAGCAGTTATGGCCCAAAAAGTTAATTATAGGCCTGGAGCTCTAGGATTTGTGCCACATTTTTAGCCCATAAGCCCAGGTCACTACCTAGAACTTCTTGTAACTTTAGGAGATGATAAATAACATTATAAAAAAGACATGGAAGCAATCAAATCATCCATAACTCATATGATCCCACCCATCCATGACAAGATTTTCGTCAAACATGTCACAAACATTGCATCTACAGGTGTAAACAACTGGAATAAATAGAAGGGTATAATACTTATTTTGAGAATCGGTAAGAAGCATTCCTCCCTTATATATTAAGCTACAATAAAATATGTTTGACCATAGATATATTGTATATTCATTTACAATAAAAAACATAGATAGAGCCTTAAATCATCACTGATAAAATACATGCTTATAACCAACATAATAGCAACATAAAATACCATCGATATAACATCAATGAAGTCTAAATAATAACCAGTACATTTTCATACCAAATACCAAAGGAATGAGCTCTTCATTACTAAATGAAAAATGAATCAGAGATGGGACTTCCAAGTTCCACCTGACCATAGATTGGCTGAGCCAAATAACTTCAACCAACCACCCCCGTGCCATATTACAATCATGAATGTGGGACTTAAACTAAAATAACCAATGAGGGAATCCTGAGGCTAAACCACCTTACCCTCATCAAAAGAAACTAGTATTTATCATGATCCAACCCAGATCATGAGGCCAATGCAATAAAAATGTCATAACAGGCTTTACCCTGATCTACCCCAATCATTAGGCCAACACAAGCATGGATATCTTTGGATTCTCTCCACCTACACAATGAGGAATTTTCCTATATTCTAGTCTCTTAAGATTTACCGCAACCCACATTTCGAATTAGGGGTCACTAGGCCCTAAACTGAGACATACTCTCTAGGCTTTACGACAATCCAAAACCCGAGATTCCTAGTCATAAATGGAGATAATTCCAACTCTAGGATTTACCGTATATATTTTCATGCACTGGTCGAGGATTCCTAGGCATATCGAAGCAATGCGCTATCTGGTTTCAACGTAACCCAAAGTCTAGTTCAAGGGTTACTAAGCCATGTGTTATATCAATTAAAATATCCACCCCACTTAGCTTCAAATCCATCTGGTAATCCAGCTAAACCAAAACGTGAGAACTCCACAACTCCATGGATATCGAGAAATGTAAAAGCTAGGATGAAATCATTGTCGCACTTGGAAAATCCCATGCAAAGACAACAAGAAACTACATGCAATACCATGAATGCCATGAGTGTTGCTTGATTCTTGCTCCTCCTTATTTGCTTCCTCCTTTTCCTTTCTTTCTCTCCTTTCTTACTCCAAAGCAAAAATGCTCTAAAAAATCTAACTGTCCAAGAGTGTGTGAGAGGGAGAGAGATAGATAATAATAAGAGAGCTCTAAAAATGCATTGACAAAAGGTTGCAAAATCTTGCCAATTGATCCTGATGAGATTTTTTACCTACGAGGCCTCTATTTTCTTCATTTTCCATTATTTCCCTTCATTTTCCTCCAAACATGCAACTTGTGACCTTTCACCTTCCTTTTCTCCTATTTTCCATTATTTTCATAAATAAATGTGCCAAAATTCATTTTGCATTTCTAAAGCCTTTTCCATTTCCTTTGAAAATTTCCTTTAGTCATAATAAACCGAATGAACAGCCGGTAGGATGTTTTCCCACCATTCATCTTGGAATACGTATTGCATTGACCTTGGTTATTATATTATTTTACATGGATTTTTACTAGGGCTATTACGATTGTATGATGTATATAAATGATCTTAATGTTGAATTATAGCAAATAATATTTAAATTTTGATTGTTTTGTGCTAATTCCGATAAATGGTGGTTTAAATTTATTATTTTCATGACTAACACCATTTTAATATCATATTTGTGCATGCCCATGATATTTTGTGTGCATGATTTCATCTATTGTTGCAATCATTTATTTTATTCTTTTGTGGTTTTACTTATCATTTTTCCTCTTGTTTTTCCTATTTATACTATGAAATCCCTTTGATTACATGCTTGGTACCTAGATCCTGAGTCAAATTTATTGAAGGTTGTAGGGAGGCCATGAGGTTTGGTAAAAGATAGTATCATATAAGGGACATGAATAGTGATCAGTTGAATGAGTCCCAGTTAAGGAGAAAATTAGAGTTGGGCATATGGGTTGGGAAGAAAGCCAATGCTGAAACATATTAGAGAGTTACTCATAGATACAACATGTAACAAACAAGGTTCATATACGCAACGCAGTAATCTTCAAAGTACTTCGAAGAAAAAGACATACATTGTAGGACAAGTAATTGTATATTGAATAATATATATATAATAATTGATGAGGTGTTTATAGATGAGGGCGAGGGCCTACTTATATACCCTATGTAGGTGCCCCTTCACTAATAAACATGTCCTTAGATCATGTCTCTTCAATACTGACTATTAGGTAGTTAATAATTAATTATGATTATTATTCTTTACATTATTTTTATTATTTTTATATAAAAAAAATTCATAACATTTCCTTCCTCTTCAAAAAGATTTGTCCTCAAAGCTTACAGATGAAAGGGTTTTATCTCTTTTCCTGCCTCAAATATCTTTTCATATCAACAATTTCATCTTTGTTGATACAAGATGATATGGTCCTTTGAGTGATAAATAAAATTGTCAACTTGAGAATGGATCTGATCATCCTATATTAGTATTTTGTGGAATATTCCAATCACTGGAAATATGTAACGATTTGTTATCATAGGACTGGATTATGCAAACTTTAGTATTCCTAGGAACATAAATATGTTGTTTATCTTCTTAGTGGTATATATTTGTGTATTGATTGAGGCATCTATTCTAATGATTCAGATGTAGATAAGTTGTTCTTCTTGTTTTACCTTCCTTTGACATATGTGTGGAAATTTCCTGGTTTACTTTAGGTATTGATGTAGTTGAGTTGGTTATAGAATATTCACTTGAAATATTTGGCATTTGAACTATAAATTCTGAGTACATATTCACTTTAGTAGGTTTATCCACTTCTTGAGTTGTGATATTTACTGGATTTGTATTCATTCCCTTATCTTCATCTTGGAATGTAACAAATGGAGATTTCAATACTTCTTCTTGAGTAAGTTGTTTTAAATTGTCATTAGCAACTTCCTGTCACTTTTAAGCTTCCTTATTTGCATAAGAATGATTTGATTATGATTCCTTAGATGTGAAATTTTTCCATTTTCTGAATTGTTGGATTTGTCCCTAGTATCCTTCTCTTTATCTTTATACTTTTGATTTGTTCTAATAACCTTTGATTCAGGGTTTTTAAGTGAAAATTTACTTCTTCCTTTTGTCATAAACTCTTGTTGAATTACTTCTCAACACATTCATTTTATTCCTCTAATTTTCTTCTGGTATCTTTGGACCTCTTGACCTTCAAAAGTAATTTTATATTACGGTCCCTTAGACTCCAAATTTATTCATTATTTTTTGTTGATTCTTTGTAAAATTGATCTTCGAGATATTTATGCTTATTTTTTGATGCTTTGTTTTTTTGTTCAACTTCTAAAATTTATTCTTTTAATATTTTCATTTTGCATCTGCTCTTCACCTAGACATTCTTTCGTACCAAATATTTTCCTACACATGGGACAACATAATTTGCAATTTTTTTGAATCCACCAATACCCAACTTTTGTTTTGCAAAATGGACATTTAGTCCAAAATGTTGAATGGGTTACATGACACATCCTTCCTTATTTCATTTTTTTATTATAATCATTCCTTTTTCTACAAAAATTGACTCCATATTTCCTTTTTCGAGATAATATTAGGTTTCCAAAAGTAACCTTTCCTAATATTTATAATAAAATATTATTATTTTATTTTTTATTCTATAAACCTTCACAACTTTACCTTCATTCAACCCTAGAAATGAATATTGGATAATCCTCTCTTTTAAAGAGCCTCAAATACTTATTCCTCACTAAATAGCATATATTAAGATTTCCCTTTTACCACTTCAATGTCCTTTATATTTTTCTTTCTTTAATTATAAAATTTATAACTTCCTTATGTATTTTATAACCCTTCTACAGTAACGTTACTATTAAATTCCCTTTAAAAAATTTATTTAAAATATGTTTTTTTGGCTCACCATGTTTATTTAATTCCTTAATTCCTCCCTATAAGGGTAAGCCACAATTAAGAAATGTCACAATTTTTAACTACAGTCCCTATTCCTCTTCAGAGTTACCCCTATGCCTCTTTAGTGTTTTTTTTTTTTTTTTCTAAGTAAAACTGATCTATTAACAGTAAAAGTAGTGTACAGCGGGAAGAGGCCTTAACATTGCCCAATTTTAAGGCATTTTGGACAGACAAAAACGAAGTTTGAGACTGCCCTGTAGGAGGGAAACCAGCCTGTAGAGATCACCACAAAAAATCCCACGCAGGGGATCGAGAGACTGAAAGTACTGAGGACTGTAGCTAACAAAAACTAAAACATGATTTGAAATAGCAAGAAAGTCAAAAACAAGCCCATTGGATAGGGCAGAAACATAGTAAAGAAACCATGACCGAAAAGCAGAACTACTCATCAGGAGCAACTTGTTCGACCCTGCACCAGTATTTGTCCGGTTCACCACACTCATTGTACAGGTATTTGACAGAGTGGACCACTTTCCTGGAGGGAGGAGCGACCATCTGCTCTACTTGCCCTTGCTCCTTGACTTCCTGCGCAGCATCCTTGCTTCCTCTGGGCTACCCCACCAGATCCTGTGGTGCTTGGTCCTGCTCAGTGTTGCCAGTTATACCCTGCCCAGCCGAAGGATTCTGGTCTTTCTCATCCTGGGGCTCCTCAAGAAACACAACCGAGATAGCAGCAGTGACTCTCAGACGATTGAGGGAGCAATCGAAGGAGAAAAGAGAAGTGTGGGATTGAGCCGGGAGAGCAGAAGACGAGGGAGAGTCCAGTCTACGGCTCGAACAGAGCAAACAACCATGGAGAAGTCTTGGCAGGCTATCCCAGGGGGAAGAGGTTTCAGAAGGTGAGTTGGAGGAGGAAGGAGAATGCCTCACAGAACGCCTGGTAGACCCGCACCTACAGCGCATTCTTTGCCTGAGGCGAGGCATGTTAGAATTGGGGCTGGAGTGCCAGGGAACCGGAGAGATGACTGGGGACAAAGTTGAGCTAGGATTCAGAAAGATAGAGGCCAACTTGCAGGAACCAGAAAGCGAGAGATGAAGGTTATCCCCGAGCTCCATACAGTAGTTGATGCGGCTTCACTTGCCAGTGATGATGCGCTCATTTGCAATCCCAGCAACTAGTCGACACCACCAATTCACTAGCAAGGGAGAAGACGGGTCCATGGTGTTTAAAAGATCTGCGCTACAGCGGGAGATCACTTGCAATGAATGGTAATTAATGTGAGCCGGAGGTTGATCCATTACATAGCAGTTGAAATTGCATCGAGGAGTGGCAATCTATTTGTGAATTTCACCCAGAATTAATGCAATTAATCTCAGTTTTAACATGTTTATGGCTGGAGTGACGTTCCCCTTGTGGGAAGGCAGGTGGCTTCCTGTCCGGCTAGACCTCCGTCCCATCATCTTCATCACGCCCGATAGCACCCGCATCCGGGATATGCCTCTTTAGTGTTAATAGATTGTTCATTAATTTTTTTGTAGGATATTCCTCAACTCTCCCTTACATCCAAAAATTTAAATAGTGGATTTGAGATGAAGAAAATGGAAGATTAGGTGGTGGTTATAATGTTCAAAAGTAGTGGTTGCGTACAACAAAGGAATTTTTCAACGAAATTTTTTGTCCCACGTGTCATTTTTGTGGCTCAGTCACAGTGGTAGCATTATGAAAGAGAATTATGAAAGAGAATTCCATTAACTAATGGGTGCCTTGTTTTTTATAGGGTGGTCTTTAAACCTTGGTTTTGTCTAACATAATTCAATGTCTACTATTCTCATGACTGAGTGAATAACATAATGATGGTCAAGTGACTAGATAGTCCATGGGAAATGATGGACAATGAAATGATAGCCATGAGAATGGCACCAGGGAGTTTCTATTACCTTAAAATTCATAATAAAATTTACAGATGTATATAATTATAGACCTAACCGTGGGAATATTCACAGGTTCATGTATATATATATATATATATATATATATATATATGTACACATGAACCTGTGAATATTCCCACGATCATCTATATATATATATATATATATATATATATATATATATATATATATATATATATACATATATATATATATATATACATATATATATATATATATACATATATATATATATATATATATACATATATATATATATATATATATATATATATGTATATATATATATATATATATATATATATATATATATATATATATATATATATATATATATATATATATATATATATATATATATATATATATATATATATATATGAACCTGTGAATATTCCCATAATTAGGTCTATAATTATATACAGCTATAAATTTTATTATGACTGATAGGTTTTGTTAATAGTCATTCTTTTGGAGGAATGATAGTTTATATTTATTTTTACGTAAATGTGGATGGCGTAAATAGATTCCCAGTTGTATTAGTAATCAATTGGGAAAGAAGTATCCCTAGTTTATTTATGATTTTGAGATCATGTGCTTAGAACTATACCCATGGTGTATTATGAAAAAGGAATTTTGAAAAATATAACAAGAAAATGAAAGTATTATTATCTCCAACAGGTGGATAAAGACACTAGAGGCAGTGTTTTCTGGTACATATGGATGGAGATAGTGTGGTCTCTAGATTTGTCAATGTTATTGTGTACATTTCATATGGTGCTATGTGTGTTGTGTTACACATTTGTAACTATTATGTTGTGTGATGTATATGTGCATGTGTTGTGTAATGTTTCGGGGCAAGAAGGTATGGGATTACCTGAGCGCTTGTGTTGTGTAATGTGTATGGAATAGGCATGTATGGGACTGTTTGGGGCCCTGTGTTGTGTAGTGCCATACATAGGTAGGTATGGGACTGCATAGGAATACACAGGTGTGGAACACACCTATATTCTGTCGACAAAAGGCTACTTCTTTTTGTAGTGCCCATAATCGAAGGATAGTGATTGGGCTTAAGTGCTCATCTTGGGGATGATGAGACACTTAGTAAATTTGGAATCAAAGAGAAGAGAAGAGAAGGCATTGCGTTAATGTTGTATGGAAACCAATCTAGTTTGTGTACATCATCAAAGAGAAGAGAAGACACTAGATTCTTTCTAGTTAGTAACCAATCTAGTGTTTGTATGCGGTCAAAGAGAAGAGAAGCCATTGGATGCTTGATGTATGGAAACCAATATGGTGTCTGGATGTGTTCAAAGAGAAGACAAATCATTGGATGCTTTCTGACTGGAAACCAATATGGTGTGTGTACATGGTCAAATAGAAGAGAAGGCAATGGATGCTTGCCAACTATCGACCAATCTGGCACCTGTACATTTTCAAAGAGAAGAGAAGGAACTGAATGCTTGACAAATCAGAAACCAATCCATTGTGTGTACAGGAAAAGAAAATGATACTAGATTATTTTTGGGTACAAAATTGATCTAGTGTGCGTAAAAATAAAGCAACAAGGAGAATAATATCAGTTGGTTTGAATACCTCCAATGCATCAAAATACTCCAAAAGGACATTGGGAAAAGTGTCTAAATTATGAATTAATTTCCATCATACTTTTGTTTAACGGTTGAATTGTAATTGTATAATTATCATATCTTGTTTTTTTATTGATGAAAATGAAAAAGACATTGTAAATGCTATAAAGAGTTGATTATGTAAAGCTCCATGAACCATCATGTATGTTTTTCAAGTATGTTCATTGCATATGTGTAATTAAACAACAAGGACTTGGGGGAGCGGTTTGTAACACCCCAATCTCTTATCCTTATTTATGCAATGTAAATACCTTAATAACTTAAATGGCTAAGCGAGGGATATGGATTCCATTACTTGAGGTCGAAATATTGATTGGGGGAATTTTTGCTTTAAATATCAGTCCTTGATTGACTGAGGAGGTTGCTTGCTTGGGATGGAATAGGTTTCCATATTGATAGAAATATGAAATTTTTTTAGAGTCATTAATGGTGGGTTGGTGTGATTTCAATGACCCGGTCATGAATTGAATTGGGCTACAAGAGAAGTATGCAGGCCCATGTTTCCTTGGAAAACATTACAAGGTAGAGATGATGATTAATTTATGAATATTTAAGGCTATGCAGATAGATGAAGAAAAAGGAAGAAAAGTATAATTTTGAGAGGGACTCATTTTCATGCATTCACTGACTCGATCAACGTTCGAGAATAGGTAGAGAGGGAAAAAAACTGTTGGCATAAAGAGGCTAAACTAGAGGTAAAAAAGTAGGTTTTTCAAGTTGCATTGTTGAGCTCCTAGGAGAGAAACAAACAAGCTAAAAAATCTATCCAATCTACTATGAAAAAAAATCACGAGTAGTGGCTTTCCTTGAGGATGAAGGTAGGGTGGCCTAGTGGTGCTCTGGTTCATTTTTGTATTTTTTTAAATTTTCCTCTAGAAACAATCCACCTCAAGATTTGGAACCCATATCAAGGTGACAAATATAAGTAATAGTGGTTGTATCTTGTCTATGATTGGGCTTAGAGTTAGAGTCCCACTCTCAGTTATAACATTCCTACATTACTTCAGATAAGTTTCCTTATGGTTGTTATTCATAATAAAGAATGTTTTCATTCCTAGTTTAAATGATGTTACTACTGCAGGAGGCATGTCTATATTATATTATTTTCAAAACTGACAAATGTGTTGCGTTAATGGTTGAAGGTGTTGGAATAACATGTTGACACCTACAACAACTATTAGTATGAGTATTTTTATTTATTGTAATATGATGAATACAAGGTTCAATCTTGCATGAGAATTTATTATGTTGTAGTGTGGTGAAATTTAGGATTCCTCCACTTCACTCCTTGTTGTCCTATTAACTTGTTTTTTTATGTGTATGTTTCCTGTAGTTGTTTTCCATAGTGCTGACTCTATATTTGGGATGGTGTCTTCACTCCCTCCAAATCATGGGGTCAAGAGACTCCTTGTTCCAAACTTAGTTCCCCTAAAAATTACAAGATAAGCACTCTCGTATTTGTTTAAATGATAATTAATATATGTTGCATTGTGGATTGAAATGGTGCATGTAAACATAATGAAGATCTGTTTTTGTTTCAATATTGAAATGGTGCATATAATGTAATCGACATGAATGGTGTCCTTGTTATCCACATGAATGATTAATATATTGTGTAATGTTAAGGGCAATGAATTTATATATAAGAGCCTAATCCAACCCATAATAGTAAACAACATAAGAACTCTTTCCATTACATGGAATAATTTCATTGGAGACAACTAGTTGTGACAGGGTCTATATGCATATGTTGGCTAAAAACCTATATTGTAGTTTCATGGCATGGTGTTAATGTTTAGGATTACTTCCTCTCTTATCATTCATGAATTTTCATCAAGGGCTTCCTAGGCCTTACATTTATAGTAGCATGAATTCTCACCGTAGTGGCATTGGTGCTTAAGCCCCTCTTGTTGGACACCATCAATTGTGCCATACCTTGGTGATGAAATAACATGGTAGCTTCTTTCCTGAATGGCTATTAATAACCATGGTATTCCAGGGATTGATACCTCCTCTAGTGGAATAAAACCTTGGCCACTTATCAAGGCCAAATGCCATGAAGGTCTTAAAAACACTCCATGGTGTTGCTGGCTAGGACACTACAAGTGTGAGGGTACATGTGGACAGGTAGATATTTGAGGAGTATTAATCTCCTTGTAGTCCTCTTGACATATTTTAAATTCCATGAACTCGAGAGGAGAAATTCTATCATAAGCTTAGGGAGGTAGTGTCAATAAGGGATTAATAAGTTATATTAGCCATGGCGGAGTGCTAGCATAGATCCAACTGGTCGCAGGACCCCTACGACTAAGCCATAAAAGGATCCATGCTCAAATGAAAAAAACAATCATAGAGTTGTGTTGCAGTGAAGTTGGGAAAGGACTTAATTTATAGTTTAATTGGATCAACTTATGCGATTGGTCTAGTGGAATACCTCACTGTGAAAGCTTTCTATTAGCATGCCTAGATTCAGCTCATTTTTATTGGGAAAAGGGAAGGTGATGTTTCCGTGGGGCCATATCTCAGGAGTTTTAATTTTCCAACTCAAATAATAGGCAAGATGATGTAATCCATGGTGCGTTCATAGACACGCAAGCCTCGTTGTTCCACTATTGGTTGAGGGTGGGCCACTTGACAAGTCGGTCGAATGAGTCATCCCCGGTTCATTCATGATAAGGGAAGCAAGGATGACGAGGCATCGGGTTAGATGGGCTCACAGCTCAGAGGTGTGGAGCATTCCCATTGCCCAGGATTGAGCCCACAAGATAGTTCATCTTGAGTCCATACGCCAGATTTTTTTTTACATCTCAAAATAATGATAGGGATGATGGGGCGTAGGGCCACATAAGTCTATATCTCAAAGGCATATTATGCCACCATTGGCTGCAAGTGGATCCTGTTGGCTCCCTGTGATTTGCAAGATTGGCAAGAACAACTCTGTAAGGAACCACATCAGACCGCATTGGATTCCATGGACCTAACCTTCCTGGACTCAAAGAGGGCTCTCTCTATGTGTGTGTATGTAAATGATATATATTTATGCTTTTTTTTATGGTTTTAGGCTAGTTATGAAGTTCTTAGGATTATTTGTTTGTTTGATTGGTTGACAGATTAATGGTGTCATTAATTGATGGAGTGTTTAAGTGTTTAAGTTGATTAGATAGACTGTGAGAAGCATTAATCCATTGGGCTATGGAGTCATAAAAGGATTTAATTGTTCATCAACTCCACAAGGGTTTTCATAGGGCAAGCTAACTATATCAAGTGGATCTCTTACATTAGATGGAATACGAAATGACAGTAAGTTGTGAAAATAGTAAAATTAAAGGGAAATCGAGAATCCTTTAACTCTACTTCAACGAGAAGAGCCTTTCAGGTAACTTTTTAAGAAGAAATAAAGGAGAGGGAAAACCATAGACTTCTTTGGCCATATTATAATAATCAAACCTTTAAGACAACAATCCATCAATCCTACAATTACTTTCAGACAAAGAAAACATTTAGGATAAAAGTCAGTTTGATCAAAGACAAATTAAGAATTCTTTAATCTACTAAAAATACCTTTGGAGGTACAGTTTGAGACAAACCAAAGGACAGGGCATACCATAGACTTCTTTGGCTAGACTCAGCTAAGTAACCTTCAAATAAACAACTTAGAAACAATGTTTCAAGCAATACCAAAGGACAGGGCATACCATAGACCTCTTTGGCTATACTCTATTGAATCAATTTAAAGGAAACAACCTAGGTGGAACTAGAGAGAAATTAAGAATTCTCTAATCAAACCTGGTAGAAGAAAACATTAAGATGAAAGAAAGAAGAAAAAATTAAGGTGCCAAGACAACATATCTTAATCTAAATTTTTTGTTCTTTTATGAGAGAAATAATGGACAATATGGAAAACAGAAGGGAGAACATTAACAAAGAAGGATAAATTCACAATTAACATAGCTCAAGAATCTTGTGAACGTGCTTCTATAACTGATGTTCAAAACAATTACATTATTCCAGTGCAATAATCTGTGTAACTCAGAGTTTTCTCAAATCCAGCCTAGCAGCTCATCAACTAGCTCAACAATCACCAATCCACCAACTAGCCAACAACTAAAAATGAATAATACATACAGTATTTATCTACAAACTGCGGAGGTGATCCTAAGCTAGGGTTTCATATTTGTATTTATTACAGATTTAATGTGTTTTTTACCTTTGAGACCATGCAAGGCCAAAGAAAAAATATATGTGATTGACTGACTGTAATAATAACTTCTAACTTAACTGCTTAAGCTAATTTCTGAGATATGTTTGAATTTTAGGATTTTTCCTTACTTTTACACTAACTACTAAGTAGCGAAGAAATATCTCTGATAGTTTCAATAACTGTCGATGTCTTGATTGAAATGAAATAGGTTGTAGGTGGAAAAATGTGTCTCTAAAGAAGTAAATGTTGTTGGTTTAGTCATTCGGATCTGCCTCTGTGTCAATCTGCCTTCGAATTTATCCTTTAAACTTTGTTTAGGCCATTTCAAACGTGGATTTTTCTTTAATGTCTACCTTACTGTCTTCTCTTTAACTCTACCTTTATCTATGATCTTTGCCTTCTAATCCTTTTTCTTTATCATTAACCCTTGATTTGATCTTTGATCCACTAACCTTCACTGTCATGGTCTTTTTTACTGTTTTCTTCCCTTGTCTGTGTCTCTGTTTGCATTTACTACACAGTGGAGCATCTTTGTCATTTTTAATGACCATCAATGGTCATAATCTATTGACATTCATGCGTGGATTTGGCGCTTCTAGTCCTTTTGATGGAAAAACTAACAAACTCAGGAATTTTATTTGGACGTTTATAGGACCTTTAGAATGACATTTATGTATTTCTGCCATGACTAACTACACATTTAAAATCAACCAATTAGTTTAAAACCTGTGAGGGAAAGGCTTCTGCATTTATTTGGGCATTTTCGAGCCTTAGGAGTGCTTCGATAGGTTCATGGTGGCCGTGGGGCTTCATCCCAAAGGCACAGGCCTTTAGAGAATTTGAACAGAGGAATGGTTTTTGGTTTTGGTGGTAGGAAGGAGGGTGGTTTTTGCACGATATGGAGGCAGTTTTTGTACGGAGCAAAGGTGGTAAGCGGGTTTCTGTGGATGGATGCGATTCCATTGAGCGGGTGATGCGTGGTAGGAGGTACAGGGGTGGAAACCACCCATTTCATGAGATTTGTAGTGGTTAACCCTCGGGCCTTTGGATGTGCGATACATTATGGGGGCCGTTGGATCGGGATGAGCACAATCGATGGCGGGGTAAGTTGGAGTGGTGGGGCCTGGACGGATACATGGCGGAGTTTTAATGCGTGGTGAGGTTTGATGTATGTGGGGCCCGAGGGTCTAATAGAATAAGCAGAAGTGATTATTTTTAAGGAAAAAGGTGGGGTTAAAATATTTTAAAGCATGGGACTCTAAAATACATAAAGGGTCAGGGTTCATTTAATTAAAAAAAAAAATTAATATAAAAGATGGATCTCGAATATTATCATTTTTTTATTTAAAACAATGTAAAAATAACTTTTTACATTGTTTTAGTGTGAGTAAGAAAGAGTGATGTAGGTGAGTGGGCTGATGGGGTTTTTGGAAATGAAAGTGGGACTTTAGGTAGGGGAAAAAGGTGAGAATGAGAATTTTAAGCCCAAACGTAAGTTCTCAAGGCAGGAGGGTACTTTTGAGAAGGAAAAAAGAGGTATAGTGAAAAAGGTTTCATGAAGACTTTCTGAAGATAGTTAATAGTCAAGAAAAGCTATCTTCAGTAGACTGTAGAAAATCCATAGTCACCTAGTGATACTGTGAATACAAGAGACTGACAGTGGCTCCAACTAGGGAGGGCAGCTCCTTTAGGAGGTGTCAAGAACCTCAGGGTTCAGATCTCTGGAATTTGTAGATCAGTGCCTTGAATGTATTTGGCAGATTTTTCATCTTGTAATAGTTTATTTGTTGTTGTTCTTTGAAGCTGTGACCTTTAAAATCTGAAAAACATGCTTGCTGCAACTCAATTCTACATACACATCATTATATTCTAGCATTTTTTCTTCCTTTGGGTGCATTTAGACTGGAAAACCCTTGACATCATTTTTCTTTTTGAAAGCAAGAAACTTATCTATTTCTACCCTTATACCATCCAAAGGCTCAGATTAGACTGATGAGCTCTTTTATTCTCTACCTAATCTACTTATCTGTCAAGATTAAACAGTTTGACAGATTTTCATTCTCTAATCTATCAACAGGAAATTTAAAGCATGACCCAATCAATATTAAACATTTTGATCTGTCATGAACTGTGGCATTTTGGACAAGCTACACTCAGATTTTATTTTTTCAAAAAGTAAAACTAAAATTGAGGGCTAAAATCTGGAATTTATTATTCATCCCTCTCCTTTCTCTTTGGTCCAGGTTTAAACTTTGGAACCAATATATTTTCCACCGAAGCTACTGATAAGCCAAGTTTAAAGAGTTTGGAAAATCCACATTTTCTAACTTATCAGCAGGAATTCAAAATTTTCTCAATCATGATTAGACTGCATGATTGAACAAGAATAATTTTTCTTTTAAGTAGTGGCATTTGGACTTTCACACTTTCAGTAACATTATTTTTTGGTATGGGGCTTTACCTTTTATTTTTAACTACCCTATTTTCTTTTTTCCTTTATTTTTGTGTTTATTTTTCTGGTCTTTTTTTTCAAGCAGTGTTATATATAATGAATAAAGCTTTAAACTAAGATCTTCAAGTAAAATAATTCTTGAGCATCCCGCCATTGACAGGACCCCCAAACAATTATGTTCCATCCATTTCTTGTATAAATAATGCATTTTTACCTCTTGCAGAATGGATGATGTATGGACCTTTCCATAGATTGTCAAATTTTCCATGCTTGCCTTTGTCCTCTCTTCTATAATCCCACTTCAGTACTATGTATCCAATGATGAAATCATTTTCCTTGGTCCTTTTTTCAAAAAGCTTCTTGATATTTTCTTGCACTTGTTGTGTCTTTCTCTGGTTTGCTACAACTGGACAGTCTGTTTTATTCTTCTCTGCATATCATTTTCATCAGACTATGCTTCTTGAATGAGCTTCAGTACTAGCACTCCCAATATTTTTGGAAATACTGCATCTGCTCCATACACTAGCTGATAGGGAGACATACCAATTGATTTTTTATTTCTTAATCTATCTGCCCATAGTGCATGTACTAGTTTGATGTGCCATGACTTCTTATTCTCTTCCAACAACCTTTTAATAATGTTCACCAAACTGTTGTTTGAGGATTTAGCCAACCCATTACCTTGAGAGTAATAAGCTATAGAATGGCCCAATGTAATCTGATATTTGTGGCCAAAATCCACCATTTTCTTGGATCAAAGGGTTGCAACATTGTTAGTAATGATTTTCCTGGGACAGCCAAATCTAGACAAAATGTGGTTTTCAAGGAATTTGATAATTACTGAGTCCACAGAAGTCCTGGAAGGAATGGTCTCTATCCATTTTATAAAATATTCAGTTGTAGTGAGGATCCATTTATGCTGGGTAGAGGAGGAAGGGTGGGTTTCTCCAATAAAATCAAGGCCCCATTGTTGAAAAGGAGTTTCAACAAAAATTGCATGTAAGGGCAATGGCAACAGTTTTCTTTTGCCCTCAAATATTTGGCATTTATGGCAGGAAATCACCATTTTATGGATATCTTAAAATAGGGTGGGCCAATAGTAACCAACTCTAAGGATTTTATTGATAGTAGTTTTCTAATAGAGGTGGCCTCCACATTCTCCTTCATGAAACTCATGCTTGATCTTATCTGCATCATCCTCAGGAAAAAACTTAAGCAATATACCACTAGCATTTTTCCAATACAAAATTTTATCTAAAATACATAAATTTACAACTTTTAACTTTAAGAATCTAGCCTTTGTTTTGGATGAACCAGGAGGAACATTAAGGTTAAAAAGCACATACAATATATCAACATACCAAGATGAGTTCAGAAATGATTCTTCGATAGGTGGAGTTTCCAACTCCTCTCGTTCAACTAATGCATTAATCGTATTAATGTCTAGTGCTTGAAAATTTGTTTCAGTCATTAGTTTAGCCAGTCCTTGCCCTTTGATTATTCTAGTGGGCCTGATTTCCAAATCATATTCTAAAATGACAGTAATCCACTTACCGATTTTTCCATTAGGATGTTGTGTTAGTATGTCTTTTACTACTGTGTGAGGCACAAATACAATGATGTGTGAGTGAAAAATGTAAACACTGAAATATTTCAATGCCTTGATTAAGGTAAAATCTTGTTTCTCCATCATGTTGTATTTCAGGGGTTCATCTCTTAATGCCTTGCTGAAAAATGCTATGGGCTTCTCTTGTCCTTTTATGTTTTTCTGCAGTAGGACAACAACAACTATATTTTCTGATGTAAAGGAAAATATGAAAAAATCTTTGGTAAAATTAGTGGTGATCAGAACTAGTGTTTGTGTAAGAGCTTGCTTCACCAAATCAAAATATTACTTTTCTTCTATGGTCCATTTGATTCCTATATCTCTTTTAAGCATGTTAGTGATGTTTCTTAGGAGTTATTCAAGGTTTTAGATGAACCTTCTTAATAAATTTATCTTCCCAATGAAAGATTGCAGTTCTTTGATGTTTCTTGGATGGTTGATTTGCAATATTCCTTCAATCCTCTTTGGGTCAATCTTGATCCCTTCTTCAGATATGATATGTCCTAGAAAATTACCTTCTTGAAGGACAAGCAAAGTTTTCTTGGGATTTAAAGATATTCCATACTTTCTGCACTTTTCAAAGACCTTTCTTAAGTAAGCTAGGTATTCTTCATCAGTTTTTGAGTAGACTATTATGTCATCAAGATATATCACAATGAAGTAACATATTTCTTCTGAGAAAGCAATGTCCATTTCACTCTGAAAAGTAGCTCCAACATTCATTAACGAAAAATGCATTTTAACATACACGAAGGTAGCCCAAGGTGTAGTGAAAGTTGTCTTGTGTTGATCATATGGGTGTACCAGCACCTGATTTTATCCTGAAAAGCCATCTAGCAAAGATATTCTTTTAGAACCTACTACCCTTTGTAAGATGTGATCCATTTTTTATAAGGGGTAATTTTTTTTCAAGGAGGCTTTGTTTAAATTTCTAAAGCCTATGTATAGCCTAATTTCTCCTATTTTCTTCCTTACTGATACTAGATTTGAAACCCATTCTGAGTATCTCAGAGGGACTATTATTCCAGAATCATACATTTTCTTAATTTTTTTCTCAACCAGAGGTAGTTGCACAAGGTTTATTCTACTCAATTTATATTTAAAAGGCTTCTGGTTTTCTTTGAGAGGGATCTCATGCTAGATTATCTCAGTATCATATTACTTTAAATTTTCATAGCCCCAAGAAAACACATCAGTAAATACTCTTAACAGCTCAATGTATTTCTGTTTTATATGGGCTGGCATTTTTTTGGACATTTTTTTCATTTTGGGTTCTTTCTCACTGCCTATATTTCATTCCTCTATTTCAGCTTCAGTGGGTTCCATCTTTGGATTCCTAGAAACATCATTTAAGTCAAACAGTTCTTCTAGAGTAACCAGTCCCTTTGGAAAATTATCATCTTTAGACTGCAACACTTCAAAATATTATTTTTTTGAACTTGTGCACAATTCTATTTCATGTGGGTGTTCTTTGGTTAACAAATTTATATCAGCATTATTAGGAGGTTATTCTTTATAAGTTTTTTCCCCAGTAGAGTAGTCTTTTTCATGATCTGAGTCTGAATTTAGCATTTCCAGCCCATTTCTGAACTACAAGAAATTTTATATCTGCTTATCTCCCTCAAAAACTTGCCAATATTTTATATTGTTAGGAACTATTGGTCTATATTTGACTCGTACTGTGTATTTCTTGTTTTGATAAGGATTTTGACAAATGCTAGAACATTGGCAAGGATGTTTTGATTTCTAGGGACAATGGTAAGATCATGTTATTTGAATTATTTTAAGAGGTCAAAGGCATCATTCCTATATTCTATCAATCTAGGATGTTTGGCTGAATATTCTCCATTAATATGCCTAATGACTATCTCAGAATCTCCATGAATAGAAATCCTCTTGGCTCCTAGTTTCTTCAATAATTGTAGCCCTAGAAGGAGTGCCTCATTTTCTGCTATGTTATTGGTGCATTGAAAGTTTAGCTTGTATGAGTGCCCTTCTGCATGCTTTTTATCTATGTTATGCACCCATATACCTACTCCTAAACCAGTATTGCCATAAGAATCGTCAAAGCTCATACTCCAAAGAGGTTCAATTTCAAATTTATCATTATGTTGGTCCTTCGGGCTACCACTGTGCTTGTCATTGTTTTGTTATTTGTGGTATTCACTATGTTTGTTGTTATATTCTATTTGAGCCACTTGTTTTAACTGTTCTTCCTCCCTTTTCTCTTCTTGTTCAACTATTTTCTCACTTTCTATCACCTTTTTACTAATGTTTTCATCATTGTAAAGGATAAATGAATCAAGGTGGGTGTGGATAAAATAAAGAGGGGAGTTGTCTGGCTTTTCTTGACTGCTAACCATGTATTTCACGTGAGTTTCCCTATATAATCTTCTTGGTTGACTAAAGACAAGTATGGTAGCATAGGTCATGTCCATTTGGAGGATACGTTGGAGTTTACCTACCCATGATCTTGAAAGGATCATGCCATATTTAGGAGGAATATCAGTCACTACAATATCCATTACTAGGCTCTTGGCTAGTATTTGTGCTAGATTAACACAGAGATCTTTGATTAGGCCTAGACATTTAACTCTACTGGAATCAAAAGTGTATAAGTCTTTGTATGGTCTAGTTATCTCAAGACCTAGTCTTTCCATTACTACCTTTGGAATGGGGTTGTGTGAAGCTCCTGAATCTAACATGGCATTATGGAGAATTTTATCATGGATGTTTAAACTGACATAAAATGGAGGAACACCTCCCTCTTGAAATTTACCTTCTACTTCAGGTCCAAACAGAACTTCAGGTTTTTCATCATTTAAATTTTCTGAATCAACATTTTCTCCTATGTTTAAATCTTTCAAAAGTTGGGATCTATACACATATTGGGTAACTAATTCAGTGAGAGGAATGGAGATTTTAATCTTGGAAATTTCACTCTCAAGACTTAAAGGTGCCTGAGTTTTTGAAGGGTTCAAATCAATCCTATCAGACACTATTTTCACAGCAATTTCAACTTACTAGTTTTTATTAGGAATCTCAATTAAAACAGTTTTTTTAGGGGCACTATCTATATTGCTAGTGCTGCTTTGGTAACCACTACATTTTCCACTAGGTTGGCTATTTTTGTGTTTATTTCTATCAAAACTTTCAACCACTGTGTTTTTATTTTCTACTATATTTTTACGAATATTTTCAAGGACCTTCTTAGCAGAAATTTCAGATTTCTTTCTCTGGGGAGTATCTTGGTTTTTCTTGTTCCTGAGGTCATATTTTCTATGTACTTTAATGATGGCATTTTCAAAGCCTTGTTTGTAGTCTTCGGATTCTAGGCTCTCTCCTTCATATTGAGTTGGGGAAAACATGTCTTGTTCTTCCTCAGTGAGAAAAATAGTATCCTCTTTATTTGCTCCCATTAGATTTATGTGACTTTCCTCTGTTTCTTCAATGACCCCCTCACCCTCATCACCATAGTTTTCTTGGAAATGAGGTCTGATTTTCTAATCAGGAACTCTCTGTCTTATTTGATGGGGGTTTCTTCTGAAGTTCTGGTCTTGGTTCTGATTTTGATTTTTGTTTTGAAGAGTTGTTTCGTTTTCTCTAGAATAAGCTCTCTCATTTACATTCATCCTCTCCACCATCCTTTCCATGGTTTTAACTAAGTTATCTATCTTTGTATCAGATGTGGAGGCTACAAATTCTTCCTTATATGTAGCCCTCTTCTCATTTTTCATTCTAGCTCTCTTGGAAATCATATTGGCTTCTACACTCACTGATCCCCTTTGAATGTCTTCTAATGTAAGGGGTTCTCTTTCTCTTAATTGATAAGCCATTTTTGGGTCAAAGCAATCTGGAGGTAGGGCGTTGTATACACTATTGAACCTAGTGCAGTAATATTGGACACCTTCTCCTACATTTCTCTTAATATTTCATACTCTAATAAGATTTGGAGAGGGTTTTTATTGACTTCCCATTTGTTTAAGAATATTTGATGAAAGGAAAGGACGTTATTTATGCTATTATGGGTTAAGCCTTTGAACCATTTTCTTGCTTCTCCCCCTAAGCTTTGAGCAACAATTCTGAGTTTAACAGTTTCACCATCTATTTCTTGGCTGTCAAAGTATTCATGCATTCTGTCCACGTGTTGTTGAGCAGTAGTATAACTACTTGCATCGTATAAGGGAATCTTGGACTAGTAGTTTTGTGGTAGAACAACTAGAGGAAATGGTAGGACTAGTGGAGCATACCATGTTGCCATGATCTGAGGTTGGGGAAACAAAGGAGGGTTAACAAGTGGGGAATGGAGGAAGGTGAATAGTGGGGAATGAGGTTAGTACAACAATATTCTACTGTAAGGTGGATGGGTCTAAAACTATCTGGGTTATCCAACTCTAAGATCTAGTCCTAGACAAACTTTGGTCTAGGGGTGAGCCATAGAGGATATTATACAAGTCTTTAAGGTTTCCAGATAGGGAACCTGCTTTGTGGATTGGTCTGTTAACAATTGGGTTTTTATATCTAGGATACTTCCCAAGGATGCTTTCATGATTATCAAGTATTTCATGAGGATTTGAGTCAGGATGGGATCTGGTGCAGATTCTTCCAGAAGCCAGAACTTGGACATAAAGATTAGAAAGGTTAAAAGTTTATAATAGTTTTGAAAAAAAAATCAATCTGTGAGAGAAATAATAAATCCACAAAGCATTCTTGACTGGGTTCTGTCGAGGTTTAATGATATCATGATTCCTCAATAATTTCCCAGTGGAGTCTATAAAAAACCAGTGGAGTCAGCAGGCCTACTGAAAACCAGTGGAGTCACCAGGTGAAGGATTTTTTTTTAATTTCTTTGAGGTTGGTTGTTTTTCAACATCAGCAACCAGATACCATTCTTGGCTAACACTTGATTCATCTAAGTTTGAAAGGGGTTTTATGAGTTCTTGAGGAAATAATTAAGCTGTTAACTACTCAGGTCCCTAGTATGGTCACCACTATGTTGGCTCCCAGTGATTTGTAAGATTGGAAAGAACAAATCTGTGGCGAACCACATCAGACCACTTTGGAGTCCATCTAACTAGCCTTCCTAGACTCAGAGAGGGCTCTCTCTATGCATGTGTTTGTAAATGATATATCTTTATGCTTTTGTTTTACGGTTTTAGGCTAGTTATGAAGTTATTAGAACTATTTGTTTGCTTGATTGGTTGATAGATTAATGGTGTGATTAATTGATGGAGTGTTTTAGTTGAATATATATATTGTGAGAAGCATTAATCCATTGGGCTATGGATTCATAAAAGTATTTAATTTTTTAGCAACTCTGCAAGGGTTTTTATAGGGAAAGCTAACTATATCAAGTGGATATCTTAGATTAGATGTAATATGAAATGCCAGTAAGTTCTTAAAATATTAAAATTAAAGGGAAATCGAGAATCCTTTAACTCTACTTCAACAAGAAAAGCCTTTCAGGTAACTTCTTAAGTAAAACCAAAGGACAGGGCAAACCATAGGATTCTTTGGCAAGATTCTAATAAGAAAACCTTTAAGACAACAATCCAAAAATCCTATAATTACTTTTAGAAAAAGAAAACATTTAAGATAACAGTCAGTATGATCAAAGAGAAATTAAGAATTATTTAATCAACTAAAAAGACCTTTGGAGCTACAGTTTGAGACAAACCAAAGGACAGGGCATACCATAGACTTCTTTTTTTGTACTCTACTGAATCAATTTCAAGGCAACAAGCTGGGTGGAACTTGACAACAATTAAGAATTCTCTAATGAGACCTTGCAGAAGAAAACATTAAGATGAAATAAAGAAGACAAAATTAAGATTCCAAGACATCATATCTTAATCTAAATTTTATGTTCTTTTATCAGAGAAATAATTGACATGGAAAATAGAAGGGAAAACATTGAAAAATAAGGATAAATTCGCCATTAACTTATCTCAAGAATCCTATGAACGTGCTTGTATTATTGATGTTCAAAACAGTTACATTACTCCAGTGCAATAATCTTTGTTGCTCTGATTTTTCTCAAATGTAGCCTAGCAGCTCATCAAATAGCTCAGTAATTACCAATCCACCAACCAGCGAACAACTAAAAATGAATAATACATGCAATATTTATCTGCAAAATGAGGATGTGATCCTAATCTAGTGTTTCAAAATTTTATTTATTACAGAGTTAATGTGTTTTTGACCTTTGAGACCATGCAAGGCCCAAGGAAAAATATCTGTGACTAACTCACTGTAATAATAACTTCTAACTTAACTGCTTAAGCTAATTTCTGAGATATGTTTGACTTTTAGGCTTTTTCATTACTTTTACAAGAACTATTGAGTAGTTGAGAAATATCTCTAACTATTTCAATAACTATTGATGTCTTTATTGAAATGAAACAGGTTGTATGTGGAAAAATGTGTCTCTAAAGAATTAAATGTTGTTGGTTTAGTCATTCGGATCTGCCTCTGTGTCAATCTGCCTTCGAATTTATCGTTTAAACTTTGTTTAGGCCATTTCAAACATGAATTTTCCTTTACTATCTTCTGTTTAACTCTGCCTTTATCTCTAATATTTTCCTTCTAATCCTTTTTATTTATCATTAACCCTTGATTTGATCTTTGATCCACTAACCTTCACTCACACAGTCTTTTTTATTGTTTTCTTCCCTTGCTTATGCCTCTGTCTCCATTTACTGCGTAGTGGAGCATATTTGCTATTTTGAATGACCATCAATGGTCATAATTTATTGATATTCATGCGTGGATCTGGTGCTCCTGGTCCTTTTGATGGACAAACTAACTAGATTGTCACTCAATAAGTTTATTTGGATGTTTATAGCACCTTTAGAATGACATTTGTGTATTTCCGCCACGACTACATGCACATTTAAAATTAGCAAATTAGTTTAAAACCTGCGAGGGAAATTTTTTTGGATTTATTTGGGCGTTTTCGAGCCTTAGGAGTGCTTACAGAGGTTCATGGTGGCTACGGGGCTTCATCACAAAGGTAGAGGCCTTTGGACTGTTGGAATGGAGGAATGGTTTTGGGTTTTAGCTGGAGGAAGGAGGGTGGTTTTCACACGAGATGGAGGCAGTTTTCACATGGATCAGAGGTGGTAAGCAGGTTTGGGTGGATGGATGCGATTCCATTGAGTGGGTGAGGCATGGCTAGAGGTAAAGGGGTGGAAACTGCCCATTTTGTGAGATTTGGAATGGTTAACCCTCGAGCATTTGGATGCGTGATACCCGATGGGGGCCATTGGATCGGGATGAGCACGATCGACAGTGGTTGGGAAAAGTTGTAGTGGCGAGTGATTATGAGTGGTGGGGCCTGGACGGATGCATGGCGGGGTTTTAATGCATGGTGGGGTTTGGTGTATGTAGGGCCCAGGGATTTTATAGAATAAGCGAAAGTGCTTATTTTTAAAGAAGAGGGCAGGGTTAAAATATTTTAAAGTCAGGGGGTCTAAAATACATAAAGGGTCGGGCTTCATTTAATTAAAACAGAGTTTTTAATATAAAATATGGATCCCAATTATTATCAATTTTTTATTTAAAACAATGTAAAAATAAATTTTTACATTGTTTTAGTGTGAATAAGAAAGAATGATGAAGGTGAGTGGGCTGATGGGGTTTTTAGAAATTAAAGTGGGGCTTTGGGTAGGGGAAAAAGGTGATAATGAGAGGTTTTAAGCCCAAACATAGGTTCTCAAGGCAGGAGGGTACTTTTGAGAAGGAAAAATGAGGTATAGTGAAAAAGGTTTCATGAAGTTAATGAAGGCAGTGTGATTTCGGAAGATAGCTGATAGTTAAGAAATTTTGTCTTCAACAGACTATAGAAAATCCATAGTCACCTAGTGATACTATGAATAAAAGAGACTAATAGATCCCACATGAAAAATCAAGTTGTAGGTCTCTCCCCGTTGGTTGATTGTGAAGCACAATAATTAAATCATAATGGTATGTGGTGGCACTATTATGACGTGGACTAATCAGAAGTAGGGGTCATGCAGAGGTTTGGCCCACCGATCCACGTAAACCGAGGGGTTCCCCCCAGAAGTCCAAAAAATATAATGTTATGGGAGCGGTGAGGTGTCGAAATTGGGATGGTGTGTCCCGATGGTTTCCATCTCAGAGGAAAAATGAGGAGTAGTTGTAAGGAATTGTCAGGAGGCCAGGTCTAAGGTGATGTGTCTTAGAGGGTCCCACATCGGATCGTTAAATAGGGATAGCTGAGAGGAGTCATCGAGATTGCAGGGATCAAGATGACGTGTCCCAGAGGCCCCATATTGGAGGTATAATAAAAAATAAAATAGGTAAGGGCAGTAGGATGAGGTGGCAGGTAAACACCATGGGAGGGCCCAAAGAGGTGGAGCTCTAATTTGAAGTCATGAGTGTATAGAGAAGCTCATTGTGACTTCTCTAGAAACCAGAAATTGCTTCCAGGGGGTGCCCTTGGCTGCTTTAGAAGTGGGCTTGACCATGTGATAAATATTGTCGGTCATCTATCTAGTGATCAGTGGTATTTCCTTTAATGCCCATTCTCACATCTCTTAAATATCATGGATTTGGTGGACATTGGGGATTTTCGGGAAACAACAGGGTGACGTGGTGAGTTTACATATGCATTGGGGAATATATTAACGCATGAAGACCATTTCATAGAGGTGGCATAATATATAATATAGGCCAATGTAATATTTTTTCATAGTGATATATACAACAAGGTGACATGATTAGTTTACATAGGAATTGGGGAATAGATTAAGGCATGGGGACCATCCCATAAGGGTGGCATAATATATATTACAGGCCAATGTGATATGTGTCCACAATAATACACACACACACACACACACACATGTATATATAATGGGGTGAACAAGACCTTGGTAAGGGTTCTACAAACATCATATTAATGATAGACCTAATCATAAATAAATAAAATGAAGCTATTGAGATATGAGTCATGGTTCTAACAAGAAAGGGGAGGAACCACAATATTTAATTAAATAAATCTAGTCCTCAACAAAGAGAATGAATATAAGATATTTTTTTTTTTAACTATCCCATTCTTCTAATAGTATAAGAGGAATTGGATTAGCAATGATAACCCATTCCACTGAGGTAGTTGGGGTGGTTTGTTACAGATTTAATTAAAATAAATAGTAAATGGTTTGGAGCCATATTATACAAAACTTCAAGGATTTTTTATTCTTTATGTTAAATTAACCTTTTTCTTTTGATTTAAGAAATGATATTTCTTTAGTAAAGAGTAAAGATGTTTAAAATTTTACATAATATTGGAATTTTAATGTGGTACTTTTTTTTTATCAAGGGAAATTTATGATGCATTCAAATTCAACATATATGATAAAGTAACTCTTAAAGGCATGATATAATTTATTATCCATTCAAATTAAATTTATATAATAAAGGTACCATTAAAATTACTACATAATTGTTACGAATCACATTGATCTAATGCCTGCAATTTTTTTATTTAGATATAATTTTTAAGTTTAAGTAACTTTGTGCATATTTCCCACACTAAAAATGTCACCACTGAAATCATTAATGATGATACAATTTTGAAATCTCTAGACATCAAATGGAAAATAAATTCCTGACCCAAATATACATAACCCAATTCATTGGAAGACAGAAAAGACCCATCTTTAATGTGTCAACCAAATGCCCAAAATACAAACACAATATATCAATTTACAATGTTACGATCAATATACTTGGATGGCCAAGGGAGCTCGATGCAATGGAGGATGTTATAGAAGAGACAAGAATAGAGTATTGTGAATTAAAATATTCCTTCATGAATGTCATCCAAGTGAATGCATGAAGATCAATTACACTTTTGGGCCAAATGTGGTGATGAAATATCAAAATTTCCATTTTTATCGAATTGCAGCCATCAAAATTCATATAAGTATTGTGAATTTGATTCAGAGTAAAAAAAAATATGTGGAGAATTATGTTGTTGTCCTAATGATATATTTTGCAAAAACAAATAGTGTCATATATGAGCATGATCTACATGGAGAGAGCTAAGTTTTTCATATTAAAAACTGATTTTTTATGCAAAATTATATTTTTTAAAAAATTTCGATGTTGGCAAAGTAATATTTCAATTTCATTTTGAAGACACGTGTCTTCATGTAAAAAAATTTCAACTCTTTAAATAAAATGAAAAACCAAGATAACCCTTTTAAATAGGACTCATAAATGAAGATAGTGGTATTTTTTGAGAAATTTTTTGTTGTGTAAATTTTATGTTATTTATTTTTATTCAGCCCCTTTGAAGTTGTCCGAAAAAATTCTAGGCGTTATGTTTAAGAGAAATTAGAAGAAATATATCATATGAATTCGAAATTATAAAATTCGTATGCCATTTTATAGAGAATTATTTCACTAATCCAATATGATCAACTCCACCACTTAAGGACAAATTCTGCCCTAAATCCTCTAGGGTACAAAATTGGGTTGCAGAGAAATCTGTAGAAAGGATGCTAAAACTATAACTTTTAGGAATTTAGGAGCTCGATCGAGCACTTCAAACGCTTGATCGAGAATTTAAATTGAAATTTCAAATTACTCAAACAAGCGTTAAAGCATCCCTTGATGAAGACGTATATGTGGTTTACTAGCAGCTTGATCGAGCCTAAGGACTCGATCAAACCATTAAATATTGACTACCGACTCCCTACATATTGTTATTAAGTCTATTAATGGAAAATGATATGGCTGAAGGTATCAATCGAGCCTCTACTATCAACAAATAAATTAGTGTCTATATTCTATTGTAGAAAAAAAAAAAAACAAACATTCATTCATAGATAAAAGTCAAAGCATGAAAATTACACAAGGATTCACAAAAAACATGGGAAATTGGAGATTTGGATCTAGAAAAGGAAATAAATTTCCATCAACAGAGGAAATATGAGAGAAATCTAGAGAAATGATGAGAAAAATACATAAAACATTGAGAGAACAACAAGATCATGCAAATACAGTTAACTCAAATTGTTTCACTTTTCATATTACTTGCTCCATATTGTATGTATTATGAATATGATTGAAAACCATAAACAAATGGAGAATTATACAACAAAACTAAGATAAAATAAACATTGAAAGTAATACCATCTATTTAAAAAATGAGATGGAACAACAACTAAAGAAAATCACTTGAAACCATGCAGACTATTGAAACCCACTTTAAACCATGCAAATTATTGAAACCCACTTTAAACCATGCAAATTATTGAAAATTAATTGAAACCATGCAAATGATTGAAAACTACTTGAAACCATGGGTTTTTGGAAATTTTTGAAACCATTTAAATTCATGCAAATTACGAACCATCTTTGAATTGTAATGGTTTCACATAACCCCCAAAAACAAAGGATGTCATTTAATAAAAGAAAACCATTGGAATATAATTTCCATATATTATTGACATGAATTACAATTCATGGAAATTTATTTACGAGAGTGATTAGAAAAAATGATTGTCACATAGGTGCTCCAAACACTATCAACATTAGTTTGATTAATGTAAGTAGGAGTTAAAAGAGAGAAAATGTGTAAATATCTAGAAGGAGTAAGAATATCCCTACTTCCAATGTGAATGAACTAAGAAGACATGTTTTTTTAAACATATATAACACTTTAAACTTTCGTAAAATAAATCATCATATGTAACATTTAATGATTCTTTCAATCCTAAATGATGATCCCTTCCTTTGAAAACCTCACAAGTTTCTTCTTTCAATTCTCACATCAAGGTTATGAGAATTTTTTAAAAATAATAAGTTTTTTAAAGTCATACAAAGTGTAGGGTAGATTTGTGCTTGCACAAAGAGGAGTGTATTATTGCATATAACTATAATAATCCATGGAAGACTCATTTGATCAATCAATATTAAGTTCATAAATAATAAAATCAAAAGAAATAAATTAGCATGCATGTATTGGTGATATGCTAGAAATGTTTACAATGTTAATATTCTTATATTGTGGCAATCTAATGTCGATAAAATTCATATATTTTTTTCTCAACATCTAATCCCAAAATATATTGGAAAATAAGGTTCAAAATTAAAAGATATGAGTTCTTTATTTTAAAATTTGTCAATACTTAATGAAAATAATTGAAAATATAAAGGACATTTGATAACCATCTTTGCACGTGCATAAAAAAGGTTCCTTGTAGAAACATGTAGTCTTTTAAATCCTCTTAGCCCTCCTTGTGCCCTACTTTATTGTCGTGCTAAAATTTCCATGTACATTCTAAAAAAAAACCCTCAAATCATTTGTGGCCCTCTTCATAAAAAGTGATTACAATGTGCATTCATTGTTGATAAGACCTTGAAGCATATTCCTTGTTCTATAAATCCACTAAAACCTCTCTCTCTTGATTTTTGTTTGGTTCCTTATTAACAATTTCATTGTCCTTCTCATTCCACATTTCTTCCACTTTTTATTTGGAATTGTGAAATTCCCTATAGTTATGATAAGTTCTTCCTTTAAGAAAGTTTTTCTTACTATTTTTTTCTGGTAATTTTAGTTACATGTTTTCAAATGTTAAATGATATGGTGCTTCTAATGGATAATTTTTTTTCCAACTAATTTGATTTTTTATAATAGGATTTCAAATATTAACATACTTAAAAATTAGTTGAATAGGTTCCTTATTATATCATGGAGTGTGTATTTATGTACTGTATGGTTTTTTAGTCATAAATTAACTTATAGTTGATTAAATTTGTATCAATTTAAAGATATAGATTTTGTTTTATCTCATGAAATAAATTTGGCCCTTCAATTTGGTAATCACTAGATTGAATTTTCAAGAATTTCCCATTCTATAAGATTCAAATTATTCGTCATATCATTAAGTTCTTTAAGTAATTATTCCCTCTGAAATATGTATTTAGAAGTTTCCTATATAAAACATTAAACTTGATTTATATTAGTATTTAGTTCGACAAACTTGCAAATTATTATACAAATGATTAGATTTAAATAATTAACATTGGATTTAAGTAATTTAAATGTTTGGTATATGATATATATGAACAAAAATAAAATACTTTCCTTGTTATAGTAGGGATCACTTTTAGTTTGGGATTTATATATTGTTTTGAAGAAATAAAAAATTGTTGCCAATAATAAGTACATTTTAAAAATGTCTTGAAATGCTTCACTTTGTTGTAGAAATCACTTTTAATTTAGGATTTATATAGCCTCTTGAGGAAACAAT
Organism: Pinus albicaulis; assembly: GCA_034641835.2. Classification (NCBI taxonomy): domain Eukaryota; kingdom Viridiplantae; phylum Streptophyta; class Pinopsida; order Pinales; family Pinaceae; genus Pinus; species Pinus albicaulis. The sequence goes on along the minus strand of JAXQQM020071236.1, from coordinate 39,545 downwards.
ATTTTTTTTAAGAACAACTAATTTTGAAAAAAATCAAATGCTTCACTTAGTAAATGGAGACAATATTCCTATTATTTGTCAAATTATTTTCAAGAAAATGAAAATATCGTATTTTATTAACCATTTATAGAAATATATTTAACCACACATTATAACTATATAATACATATTTCAAACATACTTTCAATTCAAACACTTTGTATGTGCACTAGATTCACCTTGGACATACCATTACTACTAACCAATTTTATTTACTAATCATTACAAGTAGAGTAATTGAGGCTTATATTTTACTTTGAAATTTTGCACTAAAACATGTGCTCACATAGTATAATTAGGAAAGAAGTAAGTCGTTCATCATCCACACATAATTTTATTTTTTGCAAGAAAAAAACATCATATAATGTAATTAGGGGAATTGTATTAAAGGATCATGAACCACATATCCACGTACTTGCAATTCAAACACTTTGTATGTGCATTAGATTCACCTTGCAGACACCATCACTACTAGCCAATTTCTTTTACTAACCATTACAAGTAGAGTAATTTCTTATATTTTACTTTGAAATTTTACACACAAACGTATGCTCACATAGTATAATTAGGAAAGAAGTAAGTGGCCCGTCATCCACACATCATTTATTTTTCTTGCAAGGAAAAAACATCACATAGTTTAATTAAGAGAATTATAAAGGATAACTGCATATCCACATCAATTCACACTATGTATGCTCACAATTTCACTTTCACACATATTCACCCCACACACCAAGCTCACTTAAAAATTGTATAAAGTGTATCCTCTTTTCGTAATATTTGTACCTAATTTATTTGAGATTATATTTTTTTGCACACCCTAATTGAAGCAAAGCCTTTCTAAAAACAATCTTTATGTGAATACACTAAATTCCCCATAGGGGCCATGAGATAATTTACAATTTAGGTTAAGACCATGGTGATAGGTAGCACATAATCCTTCATGGTTGTTTTTAATATTAAAACATAGAAAATTTTCTTCTAGGGAGATTAAAATTCTACATCATCGAGTGAAAAATCTAGTACATGGAGAGAAACTCGTGAAGGGGGTAAGGCCTAGGTGGCAGATTATCACAGACCTTCATGTTATCTCTCGACATGTGGTTGGATTTATGGGTCCAAAACTGGCAACCAGAAGTTGAGATTCATCTATTCCCACTAGATATAGATGACTTCATGGCCAAATATTACAACATATTTCCCTATAGGTTGAGGTGTTAGAGCACTTAGACCTGAGGTGATCTTGGTCAAGCTAATGGAAGAGTCTCCAACTCCTTTGGGATGTATCCCTAGTAAGTTTGGCCATTATAACCCTCATGATACCTTGGTTGGTTTTTTGGCTTTTGGAAATGTTTCAAGTGAAATTTGTGACATGGCCCTAGTACCCTATTCTAAAATCTTTGCAAGCCCCAATTACTGCTTGAGCAAAAGGATGTTAGGTCTTTGTAGGAATTTTTCTCATACAAATAACCTTAGGTAAACCTATTTTTTTTTATTGTTTCACACATTAGAATTAAAGAGAAATTTAACCATTTATTTTTCACTTTGTCTTATGTATGTGATTCATTTTGTTTTCCTAAAAAAAAATTTTGTGTTCAGGTGTGTTTACAAATGCGACAGTTTCAGGTGTTGTTGATTTTTTTCCTGTCTTTCCAACTCATTTCTTTCTCAAAATAGAATTATTTTCATTAGTTACATGTTTCATATGGATTATATCATCTTGAGGTGCATCCTACATACAAGTCACATTACCATGAAAAATATTTTAGCTTTCATACATGTTGAACGCTTTTACCTTTCATCATATTCTAAATCACCCTTTTGTTGACATCAGGACCGATACTTTTACTAACTTGATCCCTTATTCGAGCCATATTTTCCCGAGCCCAAAACCATTTTATTTTCATGTTTCAACTTATATCCCTTGGTTTATGTGACTAGAACCCTAGGGTTTCCAAATTAAGCTTCATTGATTGAGGATGAATGATTTTACATTTCATCATACTCTGAATCACCCTTTTTGTTGACATAGAGACCTACACATTTATTGTTGCACTCTTCTTTGAACCATATTTCCCTAAGCTTGAAACCATTTTATTTTCACGTTCCAATGTAGAACCCTTGGTCCATGTCAACTTCTACTACCTAGATGCAAAGTCTCAACATGTTTTTCATTTAACTTTTCCCTAGGGTTTGCGAGTATAATGCTAGAGTTTCCAAATTGATTTTTATTGAGTGAGGAGGAATGATTTTACCTTTCAGCATATTATGAATCACCCTTTCTGTTGACGCAAGGACTGATACCTTTACTGATGCGCTCTTCTTCAACCCATATTTCCATGAGGTCGAAACCATTTTATTTCCATGTTTCAACTTATAACACCTAGTCCATGTCAACTTCTCATACCTAGTTGCCAAATGTAAAAAAAAAATTATTTTAATTTTTCCGTAGGGTTTGTGACTAGAACCCTAGGGTTTCGAAATTGATTTTCAATGATTGAGGAGGAATTATTTTACCTTTTGTCATATCCTAAATCACCCTTTTTTTTACATAGTGAAAAATACTTTTACTGACCTGCGCTCTTATTCCACCCATATTTACCTAAGCTTTAAACCCATTTCTTTTCATGTTTCAACTTATAACCCTTGTTCCATGTCAATTTCTTCTAATTAGTTGCCAAATGTCAAATTTTTTTTTTTTCCCTAGGGCTCGTGAGAAGAACACTAGGGTTTCAAAATTGATTTTATTGATTGAAGAGGAATTCTTTTACCTTTCCTCATATTATAAATCACCCTTTTTGTTAACATGGAGACAGACAATTTTACTTACCTGTGCTCTTCTTTATCCCATATTTTTCTAAGATCGAAACCCTTTTCTTTCCATGTTTCAACTTAGAACCCTTGATCCATGTCAATTTATGCTACCTAGCTTCCAATTACCAACTTTATTTTCATTTAAATTTTCCCTAGGGTTAGTGATTAGAACTTTAGAGTTTCCAAATTGATTTTTGTTGACTATTTAGGAATGATTTTACCTTTCATCATATTCAAAATCACCCTTTTATTTCAAACATGGACTGATACTTTTATTGGTGTGCTCTTCTTCTACCCATATTTTCCTGAGCTTGAAACCATTTTATTTTCATGTTTCAGCTTAGAACCCTTGGTCCATGCCAACTTCTGCTACCTAGTTTCCTACTAAAAAATCATATCATGACCTTCCACCTATGCTAATTTCTTAAATAAGCATGTCCATATTTACTATTCAATTGAATTATGATGATGATACACTTGAATAAGAAGTATATTTTGTATTCCACTATGCATGGATGGAAATTGAACAACCACGAGGGATATGATGTTTACCATCAAGATGATCAACTAGATCATTACCAAGATGTGCCATATGCACCTAATAAACTACTAGAGGAACATGTTCCATATGAAGATGATCAATTGTCACTATGGGAACAAAATGTACCATGCCAAGATAATCTACCACTAGACGAAGAAGATTTTCCCTACCTGGATGATCAAACACTGGAAGAATGAATTGTTTACTCTCAAGTTAACAAGATAATAGGGTTTCTCTGTTGTTTGGAAAGGGGCGGACCATTTGTAGAAGATTTGGATGCAGGTAGCACAAAGTCCCTTGGGGAGCTTATCCCTACTTGCACTATTAGATTTCATATCAATAACATCATTTGACAACATTTTTAGAAACATTCAGTCATTACAAAAATTAGATACTACATGGGTTGATCAAACATAAGAAACTAAAACATGCCACAAAGATTTTGGGTGTCTAAGATTCTAAAAGCAAGAAGACACATATGAATGTCACTAAAAATATATCAAAGGAATTCACTATGTTTGGAAAATTAAGAAAAAATGATATTCGAGCTACTCGTAGGGAAATTGTCACTGCTATTGTTGTACCAAGTACATCATGACAACAAAAGTTGCCAACGATTTCAAGATTTCTCCATGTATCAAGAAAAACAATGCACAAACATACAAAATTTAGGTTTCAAATGAATGAAAATGATGCATCTTCTTGTTGGGCTCTTATCACCAGACAACCCTACCAAGATAGGCTTACAACAGGAATAAAATCATTTGTGGTATATTTTCGGGATAGCCATTCCCGTGCTATTCCAGATAGAAATTATGTTGTATGACATCACATAACTAAAAATGAGTGTGTGGAACATAGTAAGCACATTGTAGAAATGAAAAAAAAATTATTGTTAGAGGGATTTTAGGAATGTAATCACCAAGTGAAGATATCCATAAGGATGTTTCATAAATTGAAGCCATGGTTTATTAGGCCTAATAAAATCCATGACACATGTTGTTTTTTTATATCTTGTTGAATTTCATCTTCATTATGACATTTTCTAGGTATTTGAAAAGAATGAATGTCATGACCACTCTCCTCCTCCTACAGTGTGTGATTTTGTTTCGTCAATATTGTGCATAAGGGAGCCATAAGAGTTGTATTACAATAAAATATGTATATGTGGGATAATATGCATTGAATGTGGTGATTTTTTATTGTCCCATAAGAACTTTCTTATTGTTCTAAACCAGTCTATGATGCCAGATGTCACCATCACATGGAAGCATTATGAGTACGTCATGGGAAATCAACCATCTTCTTCAAAATCTAGGACCTAAGAGGATCAGCTATGTTGAGGATGAAATTCCTATTTCAAAATTGATGATGGTTTTTCAAAACTAGATCTATAAATATATGAAACACTCGCACAATTCTAGGTGGCAAGTTTATGAATTTAAGCATTCTCGCAAACTATTTCAGCTAGGCATAATATTATCAGTGGTGGAATTTTCTAAGAATTACACATTTTTTCCTCAATAAGAGATACAAAGTGAGTGTTATCACTCAAACCAATTTTCCATATTCATACATGCTATGTACATACATTCACAATTTAACCTTGATGGTAGGGATAACACCATCGAGTCACGTGATGTGATTAAGGAGTATCACTTTCAAATCAATTATGATTATGAGCATGACACATTGTGCATCCAACATTTAATTAACCTAAATTATAAATCATTCAAAAAACTTACATATCATTTAGGAAGCATTGGACTCATGGCTACATGGTTGTGTAGGGAATTTAAATTCAACACACACTTTTTATTAGTGGAGTTGACTACATAGGAAGATAAAATTTCAACATACTTGGAACTAATTTGAAACATGACATCGAAAGGGTGAGCATAATTATGTAGGTGCTTATGTGAAGTGAGAACTGAGGTACTAAATGAGTCATGATCTAGATCGACTGAAATAATCACTAAAGGTGGTCAAGTAATATAGATCCCATTTAGGACATGAAGGTGATAGATCTATAATGCCTATGCATAGGTTCTTCTAGAATATTTAACTTGGAAATGTAAATAGATCCATTCCTTGGTATTGTAATATTGTAGAAGGAAGAAGGGAATAACACAGTGCAAATAAAAGACATGAGGGAAATATTTTCCATCATGATAAGAAAACTTGCATGTTTTGTGAGTTTTTCATTGGTGTCAATGGATGTAGAATTGATCACTGTGAAAAACGCGGGTGCATGAAAGGATGGAAATATTTCCCTCTTAATCCAAAGGGACCTCATCAAATTATGACGTGGGAAGATATACACGATGGCGAGGCCATTGTGCCACTTAATCATGATCAATTATTTGAGATTGTAAAGAAAGGTATATGGCCCATCTATCATTAACATTTGAATCTATAAATTTAGATATTAAACCTGTTTAACTAATACATATTTTTTTATTTTGGTTGTAGGTGATGTTTTTGTCGTCACTTCCCAGGCCAGAAACAAAGAGAATGTGGCCTACTATTTGATGTGATACACACAGCTAAAGAGTAGGTTGGTGAGACCATATAAAGATGGAAAGTTCACATACCAAATTGGTGGAATGGTTGTGATGGGCCATTTTTTAAAAAAGTTTACAAAACATAGTGCTCACATCATTTATAGAGATATATGCCTAAATATATATATATTGTCAATACTGTCATCTAGTCATAGCATCTCAGATCATTCTCAAAGAAATTAAAAAAAATAAAGTTGAACCAAGGAGATGGAATATGAAAAAATCAGACCATAAATGTATTATGGAGACTTGTGTTCCTATTATCCATTGTCCAAATGAGTAGATGATGCAAATTTCAAGCCCTAAAGCGGAGTCTATAGTAGTCAAGTGTAATCTAATCTAGTATAAGTGATCTCAAATGTATAAATTTTGTAATCTATAAATGTGACAATTGAATACTCGTGTAATTTTGAATGGAAAAATGTTCCCCCCTTATCTAGGATGGATTCATAATGGTGTATAAATATGTTACATAAGATTTATTTTCCTTGAGGTGCTTAAGTTTCTAAAGTACACCAAATTTGAAGGAGATTTTATTTTTAGGGATGATATCTTTATGTGAACCCCGTATATCTAAAATTTAATTAAAATTTAGAATCAATAAGAATTTAGATTTAGATTTAATTAGCTTTTTTCATCTTAATTTTTTTAAATGTGAGGAGTATAGTTTTCATGTTCAGCATGCAAGAAATTATATATATATATATATATATATTATACATATATATATGTATGTATATGTATATGTGATACATATTTAGTTTCTAGAAAATCTATTTCAATACGTAAGAATGAAGTTGATATAATATTTTACATAAAATGCAAATTCAACAATCTAGGTTATGAAAAACATTTTAATATATGTATGATATTAATAAATATGTCATGTGTGAGTTTGATATAAAACATGGAAAGAGCTACACACATGATTGATATTGGAATGTAAAAAGTGATATATATATATATATATATATATATATATATTATGACTATTAAGATCTATTAGATAACCTCAAAATAAATAAAATCGAATAAAACTTATTTGTAATTTACATCTTGACATCTAAATTAAAATCATTGTAATTTAACATACATTGATTATGAGCTAAAAGACACATTCTACAAGCCAATATGACAAATAAACTTATTGTTTTGTAAAAAATGACTTATTGAATGTTCTTAATTTAAGGTCTTAAGATAAGGAACTGATTGAAATACTTATGTAGGCAAGTAAATTTAGGAAATTGCATAAAATTATAGAAACATATCATTAATTTTTTAAATTAACATACATTGACTGCACTAAATGACACTTTCTACAAATTCAATATTATATTGATGTACATGATATGTTTTAGTTCATTTTAATCATAAAAGTGACTTGCACCATAGTAATATTGCAATTATTTCCTTAGTCAATGAAATTAGAATTCAAAATTGTGATTTTTTAAAATTTTACTTCTTAAATGTTCTTAGTTGAATGTCTTAAATTAAGGAATAGATTGAAATGTTTGATAGCCAAATAAATTTAGGAAAGCTCATAAAATTATCTAAAAACATATCATCAATTATTTTTTGGTATATTAAATTCCAATACATATGACTGATATCATGTGTTATGGCTAAGCTCTTGTAGATTGCCTCAAAAGAAATAAAATTTAATAAAACTTATTAGTCGAAAATTACTAGTTGAAGACATATTTTTAAAATGAATTTAAAATGTATTTCAATCATTTTTTTCCTTTAATTGAACCATGAACATATATTTTAGTTCGTTTTAAGTATCAAAATGACTTGCATCATAGTCTAAGATTATACTTATTTTCTTAGTTTATTTCCTTTGAAGTCAAAATTGTTATCTTGTTCGCTATGTATGATAATATGCTATCCATATGAAAATATATAAAATTACATTATACACATGAACAGCTACAAACTGAAATAATAAGCATCCATAAACTAAAATAATGTTCATGCCTCTATAAATTTTCCATGTGTGAAAATATACAAACTATCTATGATCCACTCTAGGAATTATTACTTCTAGAACTCTCATCTTTGTTCTGCTACATGGAGTGAGTATCCATAATCTAATATTACAATATAACATATTCAAACTAAAATTGATTAGAACATTATTTTTACAAAATAAACAATATGGAAATAAATGATTTTGAACTTTGCATTTAAATAGTCCCCTACTTGTGACTCAGTGAAGTGAAAATGGAAGTCAAGAGGGATGGGGGTCTGATCAATATGGGTTTGGTGCTCACCTGCATGTGGCTTAATGCATCCATACCTAACATCCATCTTATTTCTCCACATAATTACAACATCAACACCCCTTTGAATCCAGTCTGGTGTATACAATGGAAAAGACAAATTATAATTAGTCTATTAGTTAATTAGCATGCATAATTGTAACTTAAAAAAGAAAATGTTGAAATATTAGGAAATAAAAAATTCACCTAAATTGTTAGTCCATGAGTGTTATGAGGTGGAGGTGGAGGATACTGAGCCATGGAAATATGCACTAGAGGAGGATGATCTCGCTGGTCAACTTCCCCCTAAGATGACCTCAGAAGCTCATCTGTGTAGCTGGGTTGTGCATGCATGATATCATGAAATTATTAATATAAATTTAATCTGATACAAATTTATTAATAGAAATATATATATAGTTTGATGACAAGAGTCAAAATATCTATATATATGTGCCTTTTCTATGTCACATGGGTTGTGCACCCTCCAAGTGTCATGGATGGTATCACAACTAGTATGTGCATATGACAAAAGTTGGTCATTCACTAGACTCTCGAGATATGAATCATCATGTAATGCAACTAGTAGGCCATGAGGCAATAAAGGTCGTCTTCTCATCTCTCCATGTAATGTGACATGTGAAATAGCTAATGTTCTCCCCATGTTCTCTGAAATGGTATGCCTAGTCTAAATTCGAAGTTGTGATGGCTGCTCTAGCTTCGTTGGCAATACTACACTCTGAGATGGTCGTGGAAATAATATCAGAGTTGGTGCTACATGTGTAGGGTCCCTACAAACCCTAACACATTCATAAATGTGTACCAATTTGGGTCCATAAAACCTAGATCTGGTGCTGGAGTAATCTCGCCTCATATGTAGCATAAACTACACATATATATTATTTGCAAAGTAAACGGGGACCTCGTCACAGTGGGGTAACTAGCCCCAAGCTCCAATGAATTGATCATAAACAAAACTGGTTGCATCCACATATTAGACTAGCATGCCTAGCATGATAGTCCACAGGATGTCAAATTACTCCCCACGAATATGAATGTTATTGGTTGTGTCTTTCACCACCTTCTAAGTATGTGGGCCTCTAACCTCTAGCATCCTAGTCTTATGTATGGAATATAAGAGGTGGATTTTTGGGTTTGCCCTCTATTATGTCTTGATCAACCTATTGATGCTATCCAACATTAAATAAAAACTACTCCTAATAAGTGAACTAGAAAATATTTTATCAAGCTCTCGTGTGATCCATGTATGTAAGGCCCTAACATCCTCAACCATGATATTGGCTATAGCGTCTTTCCATGGAGGGATCAACACTGCACTTTGATCTTCACCTTCACCCTAGTGATGGTTTGAAAATAATAAACATAATTTAATATGTATATATAAAAACTAGAAGCATAATAACATATACATTAAATTCAAACACATCAATTGAAGAAAATTTAAAAATTAAAGGAAATTTCAATACATAAACACATAAAGTTTAAATAGGATTTAAAATGCAAGATGTATACCTACAACATGTTAATAATTTCCACTATCCGTAGCAAGATCATCAACAAAGACATAAACACTTCCTCTGACACTCTGACTAGTGTCAAATGGAGGATCTTAAGTGGAATAGACACTCTAGTATGGGTACGTGATGTAGCACGATCATGTATAATATATCCCCCAACACTTTGACGTGCTGCGGTTGGTGGTGTATTGGAGATGGCTATGCAAATTACATATAATCCATATAAAATAATCCAAAAAAAAATGTTGACATAGGAATAATGTTGACAAGAAAACCATTTATAGACTCAAGTATAATAATCTAGGCTAAACTCGTAAACTAAATAGTGTGTCTTTTTTGGTTAATTATCAACCAAAGTATTGGGTTCCATGTAAAGACAATCGAAAATGAAATTGAAAATCTAACTTAAAATTTTTCCCATTTATAAATAATGCATTTTATTCATAGAGCCTAATATGTAAATATATATAGAAAAAATAGATAAACCTATTTGCGGAACTAATAAAAATTCATGCCAACCAAATACTACCGAAGACAAGTTCTTATAATGTTTGATTTTGAGACATGACATGTACTAGGCGCAAGCACATGAAGACAATGCTTTTGGTATGACACACTAAATAATGAAACACTATGGTACAAATTAGAAAAGAGTCAAAATGATTTTATATTTTCTTTAAATGCACTTTTCATCATGGATTTAATGTATCTACCAATGATGCATTGTTGAAACTTATATATCCATGTGTGTGTGCATTATAGTTATGAAACGTTGCATTATATAGTTAAATAAAAATATAGGAAGTGTAAGTTACAAATTATTACTCAACAATTAAATTTAAGAAGGGTAGAAAATAAGAGATATATAGTTGTCATATGATTATATCAAATAATTTTACAAATATGAGTAATGGAAATTTTAAGGAAAATTATAGTTTATAGATCAACTAGAGCCTTAAAAAGTTGTTGAGCCTTACCCATCTTATGTTATTAGGAAGAGCACATGATGCTAGTTATAAAACTATGTTAAATGTTATATATATATATATATATATATATATACACCTGAGAGAGAGAGAAGGATGTTATAGCTATAACTATAGTTATGTTACATGCTATATTATGTTATACTTTACAACTTTATATATATATATATATATATATATATATCTGTGTGTGTGTGTGTGTGTATATATGTAGGGTTAATAAAATTTAGTTAAATAAAAAAAATTGTTTTGAAATTTTAATTTAGTTAATATTTTATTTAAGTACAATTAGTTTTAAAAAACAAATTACTATCTTTATTAGTAAAAAATATTTAAAATATAAATTTATTTAAATTTAAAATAAAAAATGAAACACATTTTCTTATTTGTTTTAGTAGAGGTTCACTATGAGAAACCATATTCATTGCTTCAATTTAAAACTCCTAATTTGATTACTTAATTGTTATAGTTTAATTGTTTTATGTTTTGAAATTATTTTAGGCATGCCAAATTTGTTGGAAATTCAAAATGCATTTTTAATCACAAAATTTATTTATTTTTTTTATAATTTGTTTCACTAAATTCCTAAAAATACTTTAAAACATAAAGTAATTAAAAAAAATATACCATAGAAAATATATATAATAAGCATGCTACCATTGTAGATAATGTATAAAATGAAATTAAAATAATAATAATTAAAACCTAAGTTATAGGGTTTTTTTGTGTTTTTCAAGGGTTTTATTGGCAGTTTTCTAAGTTGTTTTTGGTCTTCAAGGGTCTTCTTGGTGTTTTTTGTGGTTTTCATGGTGGTTTTGGGGATATTTGTTTGTATTTTTTGTATTCTAGGTTTTTTTGAAATTAATTTATTTTATTTTGTAGAAACAATTAAATAAAATACAAAAATGACAAGAAACCTACCTCAGCTTGAGATTCTAGGTTGTTCACCAGGTTGATGGATAGATGGATTGAGTTTGTCCATCTTGGTCGAGCTTAGAATTTTTTTTCCAAACTCCTTTTTCTCTCACATTCTACGTAAAACGACTTGTGTAGGTCACGACTAGGGTTTTATAATAAAAAATAACGCTAGATTCATCCATAACTCTCAATTGAGCCTTTAAGATCGGTGTTTTTTAACATTTGATCGACCTATTTTTAAGCACCTCAATAGATTAATCAAATGGTTAGCCTATTTTCACCAGAACGAGCCCTCATTTAGCCAAAAAATATAACCCAACTTCATGCTATCACCCATCCATCTCTATGGAAAATAAAGCATGATAGAAAAAACCATAAGAAATCTTATTTCATGGAAAATGACAATAAATTCACACAAAATATTAAAAAATATTAAAAAATTACAATTTCGCATTCAAATAAGATAATTGTAAGCACTTTCATAGACAACAGAACCACTTCTACTCTTAATTTGAATTTACATGTGGGAGATTAATAGATAAAAAGTGGTACACGCGAAATGTTGACGCACACATTATGAGGTTGTTACGATCTTTAAATGAGGTTTTGAAATTAAATTTTTGAAAGTTCTCTCTATGAAACATGGATATGGAACAATTTATGAATATGGTTATTTCTTCACATTGTTAACATAAATGAATCCATTATGAACTCAAAAGAAGCTAGAAGGGTAGAAGTAGTTGTTAAAAATGGATAGAATGAGACAATTGTTGTGCCAATGAATTAGCCTTTTAAATGCTTCTTAGAATACATTCATTTCCGCTTCATCCACAACCTTTGTGACACTGCAGGTTCGATCCTCACTTCATCATAATTTATTTTAAATTTTTACCATAGAAAATGGCTATGATAATATAGCTAAAATTTTTAAAAGAATTCTACTTATTTGTTCATATACATTAAGTTTTGTTCATTGTTGTCGTAACATTTTTTTTATCTGAGAAATAACTTAAAAAATATAATAGATTGCCAAAAATCAAGATTTGTGGTTCTCATCAAATTTGCTAGAAATTTGATACAATTTAACAGATATATTTCTATTATAGAATGAAATGTTGTTGCGGTGGTAGATTACATAAGAGACATTCAATTCTAAGAAAGGAAGAAAGCTAGCTTTAATGGATTTCAATGCGATAATTCCTATCATGAATTTCTATCCAACATCTCCATTTTTTCTATTGCAGTGCCAAGGTGTTGTAAATCAAGTTGTTCAATCTACTTTCACTATGGTAAATGCAGATAATTACATGTGTATCTTGGTGATCGTATTTTTATTTAATATGGTTTATCATGAAAACTTACCTGTAACTGGAGAAAGCACTAATCCAGTGATCGAGATGAATATCAAATCCGAGTAGAACAAACATCAATCTAGCTAGTAAGAAAATTATGAAAGCACTATTTATTTTTTGAAGACATTATTGATTTATTTTATTTTTAGCATCGACATATTTACACATTGCCCTTATACTCTGTTTAGAATATGCTTCTCGGCAGAATTAATCATACACTTATATATATAATTTCAAAATAAAATGAATTTATGTTAAAATGGATGTATATTTTTATGTGTATATTTGAAGGAAAAATTTATGGGATTTTCTTCTTTTATATCAAATATTTGGATATAGGGTTGTTTAATTATGAACTACAATAAGAATTAGTAATTTATTGAGACTCAACCAAATAATTTGTAGCAATCTCGGGTTAAGAATACATGTAATATTAGTAATTTATTGAGACTCAACCAAATAATTTGTAGCAATCTCGGGTTAAGAATACATGTAATAAAGTTAATAAAGGAAAAATAAGGCCAATATCATGGGACACGTATTCTGAGTTGAATGTTAGGGAAGACATCTTAGTAGATGTTCATTTAGTTTATTATGGCTAAGGAAAATTGGCAAAGGAAATGAAAAAGACTTTGGAAAGGAAAGAGACATTAATTGCAATTTTATTTATGAAAATAAACGAAACTAGGAGAAAATGAATGTGAAAGGTCACAAGTTGCATGTGAGGAGTAAATTGAAAATGAATAAATTATGCGCCTCATTGATAAAAAGGCTTGTGAAGATCAGTGCATATCTCTTGTAAGTTTAGTTTTGATCTCTCTCTCTCTATTCTCTTTACTCTCTCTTACTGTAGCACACTTAGTGTTTTATTCAAAAACTCTAGCATTGGATCAAGGAAAGAAAAGTAAGGGAAAAGAAGGAAAAGGGAAGCAAATATCAAGCAAGGAAGATTTGGATCAAACGGATACAATGGGATTAGATGTAGGTGTCTATTTTTATGTATGATTTCCTTGCTAGTTTTGGCATGCATGCTACATGCATGTGCGTATTTGGTTCTCCTACTATCATTGGCATGGGTTTTGCCACGTGTGATAGTGGTTTTCAGCCTTGCCTTTTTGTTACAGGTCAATTTGGCCATCGCTCCTGAAACTCATATCAGTACAAACAGGGTCTATCATACTCTAAATCAGTTGCTACTTTCCTTAAACAAGTCGCCCCATTGCTGGTTTTTATCAATGAATGTTTCACTACTTGAATTCCAACTAAAATGCTCCATTGAGCCACCAACGCACCCCTAGACTACAGTAAGTGCTTTGTAGAGCACTTACTCCCATGCATCGTAGCGTTGCAGAGCACCTAGGCCAACTTAATAGTGCATTGGTTGACTTTGAGCAATTTTTTCAAATGATTTCGGGAATGTTCCCACTTTCTAGTGGCTTCTAGAAGTGGTTCCAACTATCATGCTATCTGATAAACTCAAATATGAACACCATGGAGCCATTAAATCACTGATCCTCTTATCCCATTGAACAAGGAAAATCCCTCATCCATTTATGGAAAAGTCGTTCAATGACCATTGAATGCCAAACTACCCTCATTTCCTATAAATTTAGCATTGATCATAGTGAAAAATAAGTAAGAGCTTGAATTTTCTAGAGTTATGCTGGTGATATTATATTTCTTTAAGGTATTGTTTGCAAGTAATATTATGATGTTGATGTGATGAGGATGGACTGAAGTTTGAGCAAGTTGACATTGAATCGATCCAGCCGTTTGTAACTTCTCCTTCTATATTATAATAAAGATATTTGTTCTTTTCCCAATACATGTGTTCATGCTTTTATATATGTATTTTCAAATGCAATCAATTTAGTGTGATTAAGATGAATAAATCATATTCCTTTATGTCATTTTTTGTCTTTTATTAGTAATTGTAGGTACCAATCAAACGAGTTCGGTTCGATTGGGATCATGGGGAATGTGGGGATCAAAAGTTGGTCAAAAGAATAAAGAATGATCACAAGTAGGTGTTCTTCTCTTATCTCTTTATCTTGAGGAAAATTTGAAATGTCTTTCATCTGTTGTTCTAAGTGCATCCACCACACTTAGGGAAACTTATCTATCCATAGTTTGATTTCCGTAAAACAAATTTGTGACCATACTGGGGATTGATTGATTACCCCTGGTGGTTTTATCCTTATTTTTTAGCCTCTAGTAGACTTTACTTGATTCATTACAGTCGTTTGAATTTGTTTTGGTAAAAGAAGTGTGTTTTCTTACCTATTTTGAGATTCCTCTAGCACCAACACACTGTTGGTCTTTACATGGTGCTCTACAAAGCATTGTTGGCTTAGATACAGTGCTTTGCAGCACACTATCTCCCTCTTAGGATTCATTGCTCCTGTGAGCAACCAAAATTCATCATATTTTTGTCTTTTACCATCAAGTTTAGTGTCTTGTTTTCTCAGTTTTCAATTTTCTAATTGCCTCTAGAGTCCAGATTTATTCTGCTATTCCTGCTTACTTTGGGTCTTTGTTTGTTCAATGTTTCTTGTTGTTTTCTTTCCCATTGTTGAAATAACTCCAAATTTTAAAGTTACTTTTGATTAGTTCTTTATTTTCGAAAGAGAAATTTCCGTACTAGTCCTCGTTTCTCTGGAAAGTATTGATTGATTTTTTGTGCATATTAGTTTATTTTTAATTAATTCACACTTAAAAGAAATAAAAAGGAAAAACATGCATTTTCATACAAGGTTTGTGAGTTTTTCATAGGAATATTTAGGGAATTTTCATTTAGATGTGTTGATTGATGTTTGCCTATGATCTGATTTCTCTATCCCTTATAGCTAAGGTTTTAATTGTCTAAATTGAATCGAAATGAATGCTTATCATTTTAGTTGCATTCTAGTAATTTCAAATACATCACGTGGTGAACCTGAAAGGTAAATTTCTAAGCAAGATCAACTTAAAATTTATCTCAATTAACCTAAGGGAGCATTGTCACTTAACGATAACATTTAAAGGTATAGTCTAGAGACATGTTCCGCTGTCGTAAAACATAGCAGCTGTCATTCATTTTCTATGATACATTCCAAGTGTGATACCTCATCCCATGTACGTAAGTATATCGAAGCTCATCTACGTAGCTTGATTATATCTAGTGGTGTTCTAGTATGAAAAGCATATGAGGATGCTCTCACTGTGCGGTTTCTCATTAGACAATGCTAACACAGATTGGTCCTCCACATACCATCGAGTATATTTGGGAGGACAACATTAGATTTCTTACCATCCATAGGTAACCAAGTCGGACGCCTTGTACACCGTGATACATCGAACACAACATTCATGGAGATTGTCTACACTTACGTAAGTCCTTCGGTATATTGCAGTTCACAGTTTCTTGGTAATCCTTTAGACTAGCATTACCCTCTTTTTGTTTATTTATTTTTTGTAATAAAATCAATCAAAATCATGGAATAATATCAAGCCTTTCCCCATCGTTCATTTATGACAGTGAATAAACCACATTTATGTCCAGAAGCTACACCTGGTCGGCGAAGGAAAGCTCGTCCTACCGAGTTCAGTACCTCTGGAACCGTTGGTGCTTCATCTTCATCTAATTTACCAGAGTCATCTGATCCTTTGAGTACTAAGTCTCGAGTCATTTCTACCGATCCCAGTTTATCCGCTACCATTGAGATGGAACCCTCATAGTTACTTGAGGATACCGAAGTTGAATCTAGCGAAATGGTAAATCCAGAACTCGAAGTTGTTCAATCGGAAGTTGATCCGAAAACTGTCATTCTTTTACCAGAACATCTTGATCCTGAAGTTAAACAACAAGAATTTGTTTCCATGCCAAAGGACGATCAACCGACTCATCCTCAGTCATCTGTAACTATTGAATCTTCCTCTTTACCGCAGGTTCTACCGCTTAACTTTTATCTCGGGCCTGACGGTGAAGTACATCCACTCGGTTTGATTTCAATTGAGGAAGAACATAAAGAAGATACAAACTCTACAAATCTAGCTCATTTTGGGTCGAGGCTTCATATTTATTCGTATTTTCCTCGTTTGACCCACACTGCTCCTGTTGATCCTAATCAATTTCAAGTTCCTATAGATTCTTTATGGTATTTACTGGGCCATTTAACCATGGTTGAGACAACATCCTAGACTCTACAATCTATTACAGCTACGCCATCATCTACCATTGCTAACTCTTGCATGTTTATTACAACACTTGAATCTCATATTTACGGTGGTCCGTGAATCCCACCGGGTTACCACTCTTTAAATGGAACCCACTTTGGTGCCTCCTCTAGTCCATGGACCTTGCCTAGTCATCATCTATAATTTTATTTGGTTCCTCTCTTATGAGTATTGAATGACTTGATCCTTTATTTACATCTTCAACTCAATATCAAGCTGGTCTATCTGATTATCGTCCATCTTATCCAGTTTATACTAGACTCCCACCATATGAAGGTCAGTATGCTCAATATTCTTATAATTGATATGATGGGGGGAAACCCATGATTACCCAATATGGCAGTACTCCTTCATCTTTAGGTCAATCTTATGCTAGAATGCATGTTTTTCAGTGTCACCCTACCTTTTTTGTTCAACGGCAAATGATTGTGTACCCATATCAACTAGTTCAACCAATTCCATACGTATCTATTACGCCTGTTATTACTTTCTTGGCCATAGCTTAGCCTTCTCAGGCGGGTCCTTCAACCCTTTACCCTCAAGTTTCGGGTCTACAGACTCTGTCTTCCCATGTTGGTTTACAACTGTCTATATTGGGAATTTCACAACCACAGGCCAGTTTACCCTTGTATGGAACATCAGAGGCTTCTATTGGTCCCATATATTCACAACCTGGTCCAACCTATTTTGTTTTGGGTTATAATCCTGGCGGGAAACAACCGTATTCTCAAATCCCATGGCAGCCACAACAACAATTCCAACAGTATCAAACCTATCCTAGACTTGGTCAACATTCCTATCAAGGATTTTCTCAACAAACTTACCCCTATCAGGGTCACCAGCAACACATTCCTTATGATGGTGCATAATAGCCTATTGCCCAGGAAATTCGACCTTACCCTAGTTACGCACAACGTGATCTAAACCAATATTTGTCGTTTGTTGCAATACTAGAGTTACCTGATTTAAACTGGTTCACTAATGACCCCATTCATTATTTACCTTGGTGGCTGGTGATTCCTCATAAATTACCCTCCAATATTCCAAAATTCAATGGAAAATCTGCAGAAGATCCGTCTACGCACGTTATCACTTATCATTTGTGTTGTTCCTCAAACTCCTTGAATGATGATTCTGTTAGACTCTGTATTTTCCAGCGAATGCTCACTAGTCTGGCTGCAAAGTGGTATATTCAACTACTAAGAGCTTCTTTCGACAACTTCATGACTTTGGCCATTACTTTTCTAACCCACTTCCAATTACCCATAAGATATGAAATTGGAACAAAAATTTTGACTAACTTTAAACAGATGACTACTACTCAAATATTAGATCACATTTATGAATGGCATCATTGTCGTCAAATGGTTGAAACTTTTGTTCCAGATCAGATTTTAGCTAAGTGGTTTATAAATTCCTTGTTGTCATCTATCACCGAGGACATGGCCAAAGGAGGTCTTGTCACTTAAGAGCAAGTAATTTCTCATGCTCAATATCTGGATTTGATTTATACTCAGTCTGACATGCTCTATGAAAATATTTTGAATGCACCAGGACCGAATTTTATTGTTCCTCCTCCTCCTTCATCTAGTAAGGACTTGTATGTCAGCGACAGTGTGATTCGTTTTTCTAGCACTCAGACAACAATTCAACCATCTATTTCCACACCTTTTGTGTCCAATCAAACTCGTGTTGCATTTGAGCCTGCATTTTCTTCCGAAATACATGACGTGTCATCTAACAAGGGAAAAAGTGACAAGCGACATGGAAGTAAGAAGAAAGGGGAAGCTAAGAAAAAACAAAATTCACACCAGTTGGAAAAATAATCTGATACATTTGATACTTCTCGGAAACCTCGATACCCCTATTTAATATGTAATGACGAGCTTTTTACGTGAGACTGTCCTCACCACTCAGAAGTATCAAAACTTCTTAGGACTTATCCCGCATCTGTTGTGTTGACAGACCATTTTTTGAATCTGGAAACATATATGGTTGCTACAGATCACGCTTCTAGTTCACAAGTGCTTATGTTCTCCAGCCACTAAACCGAAAAATGATGTTTTGGTGTCCACTCGAAGTAAATATTACAGTAATCCTCTTCCGTCGTCAGCTAGTCAAGCTAGAGATCAACCCACTACTTCAACTTAGACTTCGTCTGATTCAATTCCATCGCCTATTTTCCTGAGTTAACAATAAAGCTGCCAAACGGAGTCATTCATAATAGACTTTCAACCCTCGAGCTCATGCAACTCAAAATTATAACATAGTCGAAGATCTGGCTCAGTAACCTTCTATTATGTCGACGCTTAAGGCTCTTCAGAATTGTCCCTCCCAAAAGCACACTTTTTTTTTCGACATTTGGTGGAATAGAGCCAACGGACTCTAATCTCGTAGTGTTTAACCATGTGAGCTATGTGCCTCAATTTCCAACATAATTAACATTTTTTATCCAAGTAAATGTCATGAATCACCTCATTCATCAGACTATTATTAATGAAGGTGGAGCTACTTGTATCATGTCTATGAATTGCTAAAAATCATTTGGCTCACCATGTTTATCATAATCACCTACGACATTGAAATATTTTGACGGTCGTACATATAAGCCTTGTGGAATTATCAGTAACCTGCAAGTCAAACTGGGGGGAAAAAATGTTACTATTGAAGTTTAGGTTGTTGATGGAGCCCTTGACAACAATATTTTACTAGGAAGACCATGGGTTTACGCTATGGCTGTGGTTATCTCTACTTACTTTCGCATGGTCGTGTTCCCCCATAATGGCGACATCATAGTCATCGATCAACTTGCCTTCTTTGCCTCTGGTTCCGAGGCGACTGGAAGCATTATGTTCATTCATAGACCCCTGCCATCTATTCAAAATATTGGTGTAGGACTCTTTAAGGATTCTTCCCTAATGAGCACCTTTTCGTTATCGTCACATGCAACATCGACAGAAATCGCAAAAATAGAAACTTGCAATATGATATCTTCCACTCCATCTGATTTATGGAAGGTTCCCAATGATTATGAAATAGATAGGCTGGGTGAAACGATGCTGCTAAGTCCAATCAAGCTCATATAGAAATCAATATTTTTAGATTGTGTGGCCAATCCTGATCCTTTGTCGCCGACTATTTGGATTGATCATTCTTTGGATTATGGTACTTACTCTGACCCTTTTTCACGTACATTCTCAACTGATGAAAGCATTATGGAATCCATGATGCCTGAAGAAGAACCATGGGCAGATTCTCATCACCGATCCCATCTTCCATATTACATTGAAGATAGTCTAATTAAACTATATCACCCTATAATCGTTGATTTATTAATGAATTCCATTTCTATCGATGTCATCAATTCTGAGCGAAACCCATCAAATATTGAAGAAATGATTTCTATTGATATTTCAAACAAACCTAGTGTAGTAGAAAAAATTCATGTTGGCACGTCTTGCTCTACATTTGAACTTGACACTTTCCACTCTCTTTACCGTGAATTATGTGATGTATTCGATTGGTCGTATGAGGAAATTCCAGGCGTCGATTATAATATCATTGAGCACGAGATTAAAATTTACCCTGATGTCAAACCGGTACGATGGCACCTCCATCATGTTATTCCTAAGAAAGCTGCTGCCATTAAAGTAGAGGTTGAAAAAATTTTGCGTGCCAGTTTCATTTACCTTGTTCCACTTATCAATTGGGTTTCCAACATTGTTCCTATCAGGAAAATACAAGGGAAAATCAGATTGTGCCTTGAATATCAGGATGTTAATCATTCTTTCCCAAAGGATAAACATGCCTCTCCATTTATCGACCAAATCATTGACGAATGTGCCAGATGTGAAATATTTTCCTTCATTGATGTTTTTTCTGGTTACAATCAGGTCAATATTCTCCATGAGGACCAATATAAAACAAATTTTATCTGTCCTTGGAGCACATTCGCTTATCAAAAACTCCCTTTTGGTTTAAATAATATTGCCACAACCTTTCAGAGGGCAATGAATTATTCCTTCCATGACATCAAACACATTGTTCAACCTTATCTGGATGAGTTACTTTTGCATTCGTGGAAATGTGTCAATTTACCCTAAGTTAATTACTAAAAATATTTTACGATGTCGTCACTACAAAAATACGCCTAAATCCACACAAATGTGTGTTTTGTGTCTAAGCCTGTCGTTTTCTTGGTTTCATTGTGTTTAAAGACATAATTTTGGATTCTAATTCCCGAATGTCCAAGCCATTCTAGATTTGCCTCCGCCTTCCAAATAATTCAGCTACGTAGACTCTAAGAGAATGTTAAATTTCGAGAGATTCATTCCAAACTACGTTGAAATGGCTAAAGGATTTCATCGGGTCTCTTGAGAAAGGGGACTCTTCCCTATAGCCCCTTATAAATTTCTTGACGAGCAAGCAAGGGGCTAATTTGTTTTATGAGGCCTTCAAGGAATGCATTTCCCTTGAAAACACATCATCCTTGAAGACTTTTTATGTTCTACACCTCTAACTTAGTATCCTTCCGTTGTTATGGTATCAATGAGCCTTACCGATGAGAAATTATGCTCCAAAAGGTCATTATCTCAGCTCTCTTTGTACATTTGGTGTATCGCCCCTCTCTAACCATTTTTCCCCTTTTTGTCAAAGTCCCCTTTGTTCTCCCCGAAATCACACCCTTGCCTTTGTTTTCCCAAATTTCCCCTCTATCTCCCTATCGTTACCCTCCTTAGGCCTTGAAATGCATTAAAATGGGTTAAAAACCCACTTTCCGACCCTATAATAGGCCTACGCTCCTTTCTCGCAAGCCCCCTACACTTTTCTCCCCACGGAACCCAGCACTATGACCGAGCACTAGCCCCGAAGGCGCTTGTCCCTTATGCTTATCGGGGGCATTTTCAAACGTCGATCTGTACAGATCGGACGGCGATCGCAGCCCCCGCAACCTCCCATGTCCACGGTTCATTTCTCCGATCGTGCCATCACCGTCCATTCACCCACCAGATCAACGGTCCAGAGTGTACCCGCCGCTTTGGTCCCCGCCGCGCACTATGCCATAAAACAGCTCGGTTTTCAACGCACCACTAATAGGGGTCGGGCGGTATTCTCCTATTTCCCAGCGATTCCACTCAGCTCGCGACGCGTGGCTCCTGTACGGTTCCAAAACCGCCTTCTCATTACGCGTTAACGTTCGGTACAAGATGCGTAGCGATATCATTGTGAGCCGTCAGATTTGTCATTGCCCATCCAATGGCCATCGCTCAACGAAGCTACGCGCGGGTTAATCTATGGTCTCCGTACCCCTGGCCCACTGTCCATTGCCCTCCGCCGTGTTTCCCACCGTCAATCTCCTTTGAGATCTGACGGTCCAGATTTTTTTTCCCCCACTGTTGACTTTTCCGCTGTCGCCCGGTCCCGCCACGTCACCTCCACACGTCTCACCATACTTCTGCCCCTCTCGTTTTATATTTTCCAATCA
Source organism: Pinus albicaulis (assembly GCA_034641835.2). NCBI lineage: Eukaryota > Viridiplantae > Streptophyta > Pinopsida > Pinales > Pinaceae > Pinus > Pinus albicaulis. The sequence goes on along the minus strand of JAXQQM020071236.1, from coordinate 16,832 downwards.
AAGGTCGAAGATTCAAAGGTTTTTCATTCATTTTTCCTTCCGTGCCACCTTCTGACTGTAATCTTCACCGTTTTCACCTCACTACAGGTCTTCCACAATATTTTCTCCATCTAACCAGTCTACATGGTCAGTCTAGGCACCCCTCGTTGCGTCCACCACCTCCATTGTTTTCTTAACATTTTTTTCGTATTTTGCAGGGTTTCAAAGAGGCGGAAAACCGCCATGGTATATATGTACTTATTTAATGGTGTGCTGTGCAGACAGAGAGTTGGATTCGGAAGCTGGTACTACAAGGAAATGTCAAGGAAGGTGGCAGCAATATAAATTCCATCAAAGGACAAAGTTTGAGACTTCGCAAACCCTATCCGGCACCATCAAAGCCCAAATCTTGTAGAATCGAGACATTTATGGAGCAGTGGGAAAAAACCAGCTTATGATCAAGGATTTTAGCGCTCAGTATTGAAGGTTTTGGGCCTTAATGCAGCAGTTTAGAGACAAAGTACCAGATCGAGAATCCCGAGGATCACACAGGAGGTCCATCATGCAAAAAACAATGAAATCAGGGTTCAAATCAGCAGAATGTTTCTTCCAGAGCAAGTACACAGTACACATTATTTTTTCAGTTTATATTGTGTCCAAGAAAAATTTCCCCCCCCTTATAGCAATCCTATGCTATCAGAGCATTTATTTCATCAGTATGGAAAACTTCTTACTCATCTATTTATCCTTTTTGTATTCACCAATAGCACCACAGAGTACTGCAGTCAGAGTACATCAGAGTTTTATCAAAGTAGTCTGAAGACTAAAGAAGATCATTCATTCACCCAAAGAACACCAGAGATTAATGCACATGATTTATACAGAATGGGCTTCGGCCCTCTTTCTTTTCAGAAGTTTTAATACTGCATTTAGTTTCTCACCTACCATCTCTGCTCCACTGGAGCTATAAATTCATGAAGAAACCTATCAGGAAAGTTGTTGACGCTATCGAGAATCAGAAGTAGTTTCTTTCAGACATACCGTGTAAAGTTGTAAGATAGGCTGAGGAATATGATTTCAGACTGAGTATTCAGCCATTGGCATGTTGTACTTGACTGGTATTGCTATTTAATATGACAAGCGCATTTCTTTGGCTCCTGATATGAAGCAGTGGTGATGTTTTTCTATTTTTGTGTTTACATTCATTTCATTTCGTTTCTACTGGCTTGCATCAAAATATTGGCATAGGATTTACCCTTGTTAGGTACCCTATGTTTCTGTTCTCCTTGCCATTGATGTTTCTCTTCTGAATGTATTATCTAAGAAATGATTTCAGTTGGTTTAACCAGTGTAGTGGATGTTATTGCTTGCTCTCTGATGTATGAATTAAATGAATTCAGTTCTTAGATGTTTCTTGTTATAGATTTAGTTGGAAGATTTGGGAACATTAGGGATTAGAGTTAGCCCTATCCACTAGGATCCTTGTACGACCAGCTGGTCTTTAAGTTTGTGCTCTTAATCTATGTTATTCCCTCCTCTCCTACCTTTCCATATCATACAATCATCTTGAAGATCCTATGTTTTAGATGACTAGCCCAATTGAAAGCCTGCCTATTGATTAGCAAGCAAATCCTTTCCTGACTCCATTGCCCAATGGTTTTGAATACTTCCTGGAATACTTCACCTCTGCCCTCTCTTTCCTCTTTTCTCATCCTGGTCTTACACTGAATCCTTCTTTCTTGATAACCAACAACCAAAACAGACAAATCAAACAAACAAACCTTGTGCCTATAACTAGCCTAACATCTTAACATTCGAGCTTCAAAGACATAAAACCTTTGATCATATAGAGAGATCCCTCTCTAGACCTAGGAGGGATAGATCATGAGATCTTAAATTGGTTTTTATGTTGTCTCATCTTTTGGTATTTCCAACCTTGCCAAAACATGTGAACCCCAACATAATGGCAACTCCATTGGGGAACACCTTGAGTGCATTACACCTCAAACATTCTTAGGCATTCAAAAACCTACAATCTCTGGTTAGGTTGGCAGTTAAACACTCCTATTCACACATCAACCTCTATACCATTTGTTGTGTTTTCCCATACTCTTGGACAGAGTCTGGAAAGGGCCAGGTAGCCTCCAGATCTCACACTCTTTCAGAGGTGACATATCTGGTAAATTCCCTCCCAGTCAATCTCTGGTTAAAGTTTGATGTGTTTGGGAGATATCCTTGAAAGGGGACATCTCATAAGCACTGTGGTGGACAGTGTACCCTCCAAAAACATCCTAAACCTTCCACCTGGCGACTCCATAGTTCCTAAACGTTTTAAAGACTCCACTGGTGATCAGTAGGCCTGCTGATTATCTTGGTTCACATTAGTCTCCACTCGGAAACCAGCCTCCATAACAACATCAACCACAGTAGAAGTAACAAGTAGGGTTAAGCTGCTTGGTTAGAAAACAACATTCTGGCTTCTAGAACCATTCATGTGAGAGCTTACCCTAACCTAGACCCACCTGAAATAGTTGACAACCCTGAGAGTATCCTCAAAGGATCTCACACACATAAACAACCAACTATTTCCAACCACATCCATAGAGCTGACTCTGCACCAGAAGATCTTACAGCTCTATCACACTTTCGCCTTGACCTAGACCTACCTAATAGATTACCTAGAACTAGGTCATTCAGTATTTTAAACCAGCCAGACCCGGAGCTTCCTGGTTCACCACCCCAAATTGGTAGACATCTTGGGAATAGACATACCCCTCCCTCTACACCTCCTGATATACATTTTATAAAAAACTTGGGGCTCGGTCATCCTAGATCTACTCATCAGTATTCTGCTAGTCATAGTATCCCTGTCATCCACATACCAGCTGCCCAAGTCAACCCTTTACCTCATCAGAATATCACCATGGCAACTTGGTATGCACCTCTGGTTTTACCTCAGCCTCTAGTACCCTTACCAAATGATTATCAGTCAAAGATCCCACACTTCACTGCAAAGGAGTCCATCACAGCCCAGCATCATGTAGATAAGATGGAAGATTCTTTTGACTACATGGAAATAGATGATGATACAGTCAAAATGAGAATCTTTGCCCAGAGTTTAGGGGGTGATGTGAAGAAATGGTTTAAAGGCCTACCTCCAGGTAGCAACAATGATCTTCCAGCCTTATATCAGACTTTCATAAACAAATGGGAAACCAAGGCTAACCCCCGCCAACTCTTAGCAGAATACATGAGCCTTAAAAGAAATGTAGGAGAGAGTGTCCATGATTACACAATAATATTTAACAGCATTTACAATGCCCTCCCTCCACATATGAAACTTCCACAAGGCATGGCCCTAGAAAAATACCCTGAAGGCTTTGATGCTGACATGGCCTATGAACTTAGGGATAAGGAATACAACACATTAGAGGACATGCAGAAAGGAGCAGTGAACATAGAGGCAAATCTGATTGAGAAAAGAGCAAGATTGAGATCTGAGAAGAGGGTAACATATAAGGATGACAATGTAGCTTCCACATCTGATCGAAATCATGACCATCTATCGAAAAAAGTGGAGAAGCTATACCAAATGATGGAAAAAATGGTTTTCACAGTCAGTAACCAAAATAGAAACCGAAACCAGAACCAAAACTTTAGAAGAAACAATGTCACTCCCAACAGACAAAGAGAGTTAGATCAACAAGTTATCCCCCCATTCCAAGAGAAATTTCTTGATGAGGATGAGGGAATCATAGAAGAGTCTGAAGGGAACACAATAAACATGTTTGAAACGGAGGATTCAATCCTTAACTGTTACTCAGAAGAAGATCAGCCCTCACCATCTAGTTGAGAGGAGGAATGGTCAGAATCTGAAGATTACAGGTTAGGGTTTGAAAACGCCATGATGCAGGTTAGAGAACAATATGAACTTAGGAGCAAAAAGAGCCAAGACAGTGCCAAAACCAAAGCTCCTGAGGTCACCATTAAGAAAAGTCCTGAGAAATCTTCTAAAGCTACTGCTGAGAGTAACAAATCAGCAGCTGAAAATTCTGGAAAGAACAAAGGAAAGGACAACCAAAATACTGATACACAAGCTAAACCAACTAGCAGCACTGACACTGCAGTTAGTGCTCCTGATAAAACTGTCACAAACACTATACATAACGAGAATCAGCATACTGATTCAACCACTAAGGTGGTGACTAACAAAACAGAGTTGAACATTCCAAAGAGTCGGTCCACTTTCAATCTGGAGAGTGATATTGAAAAAATTAAAATCTCTATCCCACTCTCTGAGCTGGCCACTCAGGATGTATATAAAGGAAAAATTTTGAAAGCATTAAATTTAGGGGAAAACAGTGACGTTGTAAATCTGAGTGATGATCAACCTGCCCTTCTATTTAGTCCAAAAATAGAAGGAAAGTTTCAGGAAGGGGTAGTGCCCCCATTTTATATCAGTCTTAATATCCATGATAAGATTCTACATAATGCAATGCATGATTCTGGAGCATCCCACAACCTAATGACTAAGGTAGTCATGGAAAGGCTAGGCCTAGAGATAACCTGTCCCTATAAAGACCTATACTCATTTGACTCTAATAGAGTAAAGTGTCTTGACCTGATCAAAGATCTGTGTGTGAGCCTTACTCAGATTCCTGCCAAGTGTATGGTCATGGATGTTGTCATGGCAGATGTGCCACCCAAGTATGGCATGTTATTATCAAGATCATGGGGAGCCAAGATGAAAGGAACAATGCAGATGGATGGGGCTTATGCCACAATCCCAATCTTTGGCCAACTTAGAAGATTGTACAGGGAAGCACAAATGAAATTCCTAGTTAGTAGCCCTGAAAAGCCTGAAAAATTCTCCTCTATACTCTGTACATACAGACCTGGATTCCTTTATCTTCTGCAATGATAAATCTTTGGGGGGACCAGAATCTGAAAATGTAGATACAAGAAAAGGTACACATGATGAAACAGAGCCAATGTACTTTAACATAATGGCTACCCTAGACTAGGAAGATGAAAATAAGGAAAATCTTGAGCAGGTGGAGGGTAACAACAAGCATAGAAAGCGAACGAGAAATAGAGTGCGATCGATTAATTCTTAGTCACCCCTCTGACTTCCACATCCATAATGAAAAACTAAACAGCCCACAGCCTAGTGCAGACCCTATAACGCAACATAATGACGAACCCAGTTGTAGGGACAGGAAGGATAACAAAAACAAGAGTGAACCCCTGTGGGAAATGAGTTTCGATGGGTCATGCACAAGAAAAACTGTTGGAGCAGGTGTGTGGATACATAACACAGAGAGTGATTACGCAGAGAGCCATGCCTGCAACCTGCACTTCAAATGTACAAACAATGTTGCAGAATACGAGTCCCTTATCCTTGGCTTGAATCTATTGAGAAAATTAGGAGCCTGTAGCATAACTGTGCATGGAGACTCTGAGCTGATTGTTAAACAGGTGAATGGAGAATACACAGTGAAACATCCTAGGTTGAGAGCTTACAGGAATGACACTATGGATTTATTGAAAACATTTGTTGAATACAAATTGGTGTTCGTTCCTAGGGGTCAAAATGTCATTGCAAACGGATTAGCTTGCCTAGCTAGTTCATACCCTAAGACTCCAATCCACCAACAGATCATCATACAAACCAAATTCAGACCTGCAGTGCCAGACAACAAAAAATATTAGCAGGTCTTTGAAGGTGATAAACAGATTGAAGATTTTTTGATAGGCAGAAATGAGTTTGAATTTGTTGATTCGGACTCCAAATCTGACAGTAGATGCCTAAGTGAAGAATCCTCAGATGAGGAATAAACACCATGTAACATAGAAATTAACACTCTAACTGAAGAAACTGGAAGTCCAACCGGAAAGTGTGAAAACGCAGAAAATGAGGAGATGGAGGTGCTGCAGACCAAAGATAAGAATATACCCAGAGGTCTGGCACCCTTAGAGGACCTTTTTGACTTTGATGATGTAGCTAAAAATCCCACTTTAGAACATGCAGACTCTGACGTGGAAGAATGCAACATAGGCACTGAAGATAAGCCCAAAATGATTAAACTGGCTAAGTCTCTACCTGCGGACATGACGAAAAAATACATTGACCTTGTCAAGGAATTCATTGATGTGTTCGCCTGGAGTTATGAAGACTTAAAGGCCTATGACACAAGCATCATTTAGCACAAAATACCCTTGAAAGAGAATCAGAAACCCTTTAGACAAAAACTTTTCAGAATAAACCCAAAACAATTGCCTGCAGTTGAAAAAGAGATTAAAAATATGTATGAGGCAGGCATAATAGTTCCTGTGAGGTTCTCTGACTGGGTATCAAATTTAGTGGCTGTGAGAAAGAAAACAGGGGAGATCAGACTATGTATCGATTTTAGGAATCTTAATAGAGCCTCACTCAAAGACAACTACCCTTTGCCAAAAATGGAACATATTCTTCAGAAGGTAGTGGGCTCAAAGAGGATTTCTTTGTTAGATGGTTTTTCAGGATACAACCAAGTCTTAGTAATCCCAGAAGACCAACTCAAAACGGCCTTTACCACTCCGTGGGGTACCTTTATGTATGTGAAGATGCCTTTTGGATTGATGAACGCTGGTGCAACCTTCCAAAGAGAAATGGACATAGCTTTTTCAGATGAGATAGGGCACTTCATTGTTATTTACTTAGATGATATAACAGTCTACTCCAAGACTGAGGAAGAACACCTAGAACATCTGAGAAAAGTGTTTGAAAAATGTAGAAGGTTTGGTTTGTCACTAAATCCCAAAAATACTGTATTTGGGTTGCAAGAAGGAAAGATTCTCGGCCACATTATATCTGAAAAGGGAATCAGGATAGACCCACAGAGAGTTGAGGGAATACTACAAATCACACACCCCAGAAAAATCAAAGAATTACAGTCCTTCATTGGGAAGATTAACTTCCTTAGGAGATTTATTCCCAACCTAGCTGAACACCTTAGGAATATGACTAATATGCTGAAGAAGGGTGAAGGAGTTAAATGGACTGTTGGAGCTAAACAATCTTTTGAATCAGTAAAACTTGCACTCACCCAAGCTCCTGTCCTGATCAGCCCAGATTTCTCTAAAGATTTCCTGATTTTTTCATTTGCCTCCAAGCATACAATAGTTGCAGTCCTACTGCAGAAAAATCCAGAGGGAATGGAACATCCTATTTCTTTCTTCAGCAAAGCACTGAGGGATGGACCCTTGAAATACAACACAATGGAAAAACAAGCCTATGCTCTGATTAAAGCCTTGAAAGACTTCACGGTGTACACATTGCATTCTCACACCATAGCTTATGTGCCCAACATCATAGTCAAAGATATATTGTTCCAAGATCCTGACGGAAAGAGGGGCAAATGGATTGTTGTGATTTTAGAATATGACCTTGAGATAAAACCCACCAAACTGATTAAAGGTCAGGGCTTAGCTCGACTAATCGCTGAATCAAACTTACAAGCCCTAGACATTAACATGATAAATACCTTGGATGAGCAACAAGAATTGCTTGATCCCACTGTTGAAGAGAAGTTTCAGAACTCCCCTTGGTACACTGATATCCTTTATGTGCTCACCAACCTTAATGCTCCTCCTGAACTGTCAAAAACCAAGGCCAGATTCATGAAACTAAAAGCCAGAAGTTACTGCATTCTGAATGAAAACTTATATTGGAAAAAACCAAATGGCCTATTGCTTAAATGTTTGCCTGAAGCTGAGGCTGAGAGGATTAAACAAGAGTTCCATGCTGGAGAATGTGGAGGTCACCTGAGTTGGAAAGCCACTGCAAATAAAATACTCAGGGTTGGTTATTATTGGCCTATGCTCTTCAATGATATCCATAAGATGATAATTGCCTGCCACAAATGCCAGATCTTTGAGGGTAAAAGAAAGCTCCTCCCCCTCCTTTTACAACCCATCACTGTTGAAGGTCCCTTTCTGCAATGGGGCCTAGATTTCATAGGGGAGATTCACCCTGCTTATTATGCACAACACAAATGGATCCTAACAGCCACAGACTACTTCACTAAGTGGATAGAGGCCATACCCACTAGGAATTCCACAGATTTAGTCATCATTAGTTTCCTAGAAGGTCACATCCTCTCTCGGTTTGGCTGCCCAAGGAAAATAATCACTGATAATGCTACTACTTTTGGATCCAATAAGATGGTTGATTTTTGTTACAAGTATCAAATAGAACTTGGTCATTCAACTTCCTATTACCCACAAGGTAACGGATTAGCTAAATCATCAAACAAGAGCCTGGTGATCATCATCAAGAAGCTGTTGGAAGAGAACAAAAATTCATGGCATAACAAGCTAGTACATGCTCTGTGGGCTGACAAGCTTACAACAAAGAAGTCCATTGGCATGTCACCATTCCAGCTTGTCTATGGTACAGAAGCAGTATTCCCTACCAGCCTTGGGATACCAGTGATCAAGCTGGTCCAGGAGATTCAAACAGAAGAAGACAGTATGGTGAGAAGGATAAACCAGAAAATTCATCTCCAGCAAACAAGGGAAGAGGTTTACAATAGAGCAGTGAAAGTTCAGGAAAATATAAAGAAATTTTTTGACAAGAAAACCAAAGTTGTTGATTTCAAAATTGGGGATAAAGTTCTGAAGTGGGACTCAAGAAGAGAGGATAAAGGAAAGCACAACAAGTTTGATAGTTTGTGGCAAGGTCCATACATCATCCATGCCACTATGGGTCCAAATGCCTTCTTCCTACAAGAATTAGATGGTACAGAACTTTTTGGGGGTCCTGTCAATGGCAGGATGCTCAAACACTACTTCTGCTGACTTACAATTTCCGGTTTCCATTTCCATTGTACATACCATTGCAGTTTTTATTTTCAAATAAAAAGAGAAAATGTTTCAAAAAACAGAGGAAAGGGAGAGGTTCAGACATGCTTAAACATGAACCTCTGATGTGCAAAGGATTGGCTCTAATAAGCTCAAAACCTGAGCCAAAGAAAGTGAAGGCAGCTGGTCCTAACAGGCTCAAAATCTGGACCAGCAAAAGAAAAAAGGAATCAACTCTAACATGCCCAAAACCAGAGCTGAAATAAAGAAAAGAAGTGACTCTAACATGCTCAAAACTTGAGTCACAAAGAGAAGAAGGATACTTCAAGTTTCAGATCTCAAGCCTTCACAGTTTTGTTTTCAAGATTTCTGCAAATTTTGTCCATGTGCAACTGTCTTTATGCCTTGGACCCACAGCAAGTCAGACAGTCCAATCCTGGCTTGACTGTTTTTCAATTTCCTGTCTTAGAATGTAGAGAAGAAATCTGCTGGATAGTCTAATCCCAGTAGATACTAGATTAGGTAGAGAAACAAATGAGACCAACAGTCTAATCTGGTCTCATGGAGAAATAAGGGTAGATTTAGAATAGGTTTATTTTCTGTTTTAAAAATAAATGATGTAAAGGGTCTGCTAGCTCAAGTGCACCCTAGAAGAAGAAAAAATTCTAGGATTGTAGGATGGGTAGGTAGAGTGTTGGGATGTTTTGCTGATCTAACATATCTGTGGCAGCTGAAAATCCAAGAAGAACGGTGGCTTAAGCAGCAAGAATCTGGCCTACACCAAAGATTAATTTCTGAATTCTTGACTCCTCCAAGAAGAAGCCATCCCCATGTGGAGCCACTATTAGCCCCTTATAAATTCCTTGACAAGCAAGCAAGGGGCTAGTTTTTTTTATAAGCCTGCAAGGAATGCATTTCCCTTGAAAACACATCATCCTTGCAGCCTTTTCATGTTTCCTGCCTTGTGACTGGTTTCCTCTGCTGTTATGGTATCAATGAGCCTTACTGATGAAGATTTATGCTCCAAAGGCCATTATCTGCCCCTTGTACCTCTGCAGAATGCCCCTTTCTATCCATTTTTCCCCTTTTTGTCAAAGTCCCCTTTGTTCTCCTGAAATCCCACCCTTTCCTTTGGTTTTCCCAAATTTCCCCTCTATCTCCCTATCGTTACCCTCCTTAGGCCTTGAAATTCATTAAAATGGGTTAAAAACCCACTTTCCGACCTTATAATAGGCCTAAGCTCCTTTCCCGCAAGCCCCCTCCACTTTTCTCCCCACGGAACCCAGCGCTAGCCCCGAAGGCGCTTGTCCCTTATGCTTATCGGGGGCATTTTCAATCGTCGATCTGTACAGATCGGACGCCGATCGCAGCCCCCGCAACCTCCCATGTCCACGGTTCATTTCTCTGATCGCACCATCGCCATCCATTCACTCGCCAGATCGACGGTCCAGAGTGTACCCGCCGTTGTGGTCCCCGCTGTGCACTATGCCATAAAACAGCCCAGTTTTCATCGCACCGCTAATAGGGGTCGGGCGGTATTCTCCTATTGCCTAGCGATTCCACTCAGCTCGCGACGCATGGCTCCTGTACGATTCCAAAACCGCCTGCTCATCGCGCGTTAATGTTCGGTACAAGACACGTAGCGATATCATTGTGAGCCGTCAGATCTGTCATTGCCCATCCAACGGTCATCGCTCAATGAAGCTGCGCGCAGGTTAATCCATGGTCTCCGTACCCCTGGCCCACCATCCATTGCCCTCTGTCGTGTTTCCCACCGTCGATCTCCTTTGAGATCTGACGGTCCAGATTTATTTTCCCCAACTGTTGACTTTTTCGCTGTCGCCCGGTCCCGCCACGTCACCTCCACGCGTCTCACCGTACTTCCGCCCCTCTCGTTTTATATTTTCCAGTCAAAGGTCGAAGATTCAAAGGTTTTTCATTCATTTTTCCTTCCGTGCCACCTTCTAATTGTAATATCCACCATTTTCACCTCACTACAGGTCTTCCACGATATTTTCACCGTCTAACCAGTCTGCATGGTCAGTCTAGCTACCCCCCGTTGCGTCCACCACCTCCATTGTTTTCTTAACATGTTTTCTTATTTTGCAGGGCTTCAAAGAGGCGGAAAACCGCCATGGTGTATATGTACTTCTTTAATGGCGTGTTGCGCAGACATAGAGTTGGATTTGGAAGCTGGTACTACAGGGAAATGTCAAGAAAGGTGGCGGTGGTATAAATTCCATCAAAGGACAGAGTTTGAAACTTCGCAAACCCTATCCAGCGCCATCAAAGCCCAGATCTTGCAGAATCGAGACATTTATGGAGTAGTGGGAAAAAACCATCTTATGATCAAGGATTTCAGCGCTCAATATTGAAGGTTTTGGGCCTTAATGCAGCAGTTTAGAGACAAAGTACCAGATCGAGAATCCCGAGGATTACACAGGAGGTCCAGCACGCAGAAAGCAATGAAATTAGGGCTCAAATTAGTAGAATGTTTCTTCCAAATCAAGGACACAGTACACATTATGGTTTCAGTTTATATTGTGTAAGAAAATTTTTCCCCCCTACAGCAATCCTATGCTATCAAAGCATTTATTCCATCAGTATGGCAGACTTCTTAACCATTCATCTTTGTTATTTCACCAATAGCATCACAGAGTCATGCAGATCAAAGTACATCAAGAGGCATACCTGGAATTAATGGAAGCCTGAAGAAGCCACTCTTCCATCCAAAGAATGACAGGAATTGAATGCTCAGAATTTAAACAGAAGGGGTTTCGGCCCTCTTTCTTTTCAAAAGTTTTAATACTGCATTTAGTTTCTCACCTACCTTCTCTGCTCCACTGGAGCTGTAAATTCATGAAGAAACTCATTGTAAAGGTTGTTGATCAGTTATCATAGAACTGCAAGTAGTTTCTTTTGAGACACAGTCTCTGTGTAAAATTGTATGATAGGTTGAAGAAGATGTTTTCAGACTGAGTATTCAGCTATTGGCAATGTTGTACTTGATTGGTATTGCTATTTAATATGACAAGCACATTTAATTTGGATCCTGATCTGAAGCAGCAGTGATGTTTTCCTATATTTGTGTTTACATTCATTTCATTTCGTTTCTACTGGTTTGCATCAGAATATTGGCATAGGATTTACCCTTGTTAGGTACCCTATGTTTCTGCTCTCCTTGCCATTTATGTTTCTCTTCTAAATGTATTATCTAAGAAATGATTTCAGTTGGTTTAACCAGTGTAGTGGATGTTATTGCCTGCTCTCTGATGTATGAATTGAATGAATTCAGTTCTTAGATGTTTCTTGTTATAGATTTAGTTGGAAGATTTGGGAACACTGGGGATTAGAGTTAGCCCTGTCCACTAGGATCCTTGTGCGACCTGCTGGTCTGTAACTTTGTGCTCTGAATTTGTGTTATTCCCTCCTCTCCCACCTTTCCATATCACACAATCATCTTTAAGATCCTATGTTTCATATGACTAGCCCAATTGAAAGCACATTTATTGTTTGGTCAATTTAGTGTGTCCTAAATTGCTACATTAATTTGTCAATCCGGGATTCGTAAGCTGACGAAGTGTGGCGCACTATATGTGCAAGATAACCTATCTCTTACTTTTTGTCGTTTTTGGGTTTTTTATTTATCTTGGTGGTTTTTATCTTGGTTGGTTTCCTAATGTGAGATGGAAATTCTAAAAGACAAGTATGGATATAAATGTTCAAGGCAATGATGTCCTTTATAATGATTTCCCAAACTTCAAACTTCAAAAGAGTTTTAAAACATGCAATGACAAAATTAATTCCTAAAAGAAAATGAAAATGTGCCACTATACTAGTCAAACAAACAGTGAACTATTGATCATGAAACCCATTACCCTTGCTGCTGTCTAAATACAAAAGAAATTGTGCTCAAAGAAATCCAAGAATTACAAGCAAAGTAAAGCTAAAACCAAATTACATCAACTCATATTCTGACCCCTCACCATTAGTCTCGCTATGGCTTTCGGAGGTAATCATAAACAACTTGAGCAATCTGATATCTAATTTGCAGAAAAATAAACTAATATCAAACTACACACTCATACTTCAATCCTTCACCATTAGTCTCGCTATGGCTTTCGGAGGTAACTGATAATGACATGAGTAATTTAATATCTAATCTAACTAATAAAGCAAATGTACAAAACTGAAATAAATAAAACAGTGCTGGAATTAAAAGCTAAGAAAAATAAATCAGCAGAAGGACAAGACTGATTCCATGTCATTAGTCATTGTAAAACTATGTGCAAATGCTCGGGCTGCCTATTGTAATCTGGAACAAAGACACTGATCAGTTAACAGCAGTATAAAGCATGAAAAACTATGGACAAAAATAAAACGTTAATACCATAAGAGATGTGATATATACACGTGAATAACTATGGCATAATGAACGTAAGGAAATAAAGCATGAAACTATACAGCAATAAACAAAACCTCGGCGTGTGTAGGGGCCCTCTGCACAATCCTCGGGGAACAGCTATCAACCACGAATTATGCTTATGAACAGAGTCTTCTCATGTATTCAAAACGCAGTCATAACAAGGAAATAATGTCACGACACAGTGGGCTTTCTTTACAGCAAAATTACATTACAAAAGCTAGCTACTATGTGTATGAGAACGCATTATTTATAACAGAGGATGACATAACTACTTTCCTACAATCTGCGCTGATAAAAGACACGTGAACAACCACGTCCAGAAATCTAGCATTATGGCTGCCGTGAAGATTAAATCTATGGAGGGTGGCCGTTGGATTCGGCTTATGGAGCAGTTCACAGGTGTTGATATGTCCCCTGAGATTTAGGAACGGCCACGCAAGTCTTCACGTGGTGAAAAATGGAGTTCTGTCACCGTAGGAATCTTAGGTTGACCACCGCTTGACTACCTTTGACCACGACCTTCTTTGGTGAATTCGACTGAGCCAATAGGACTCGGTCCATATCCATGTCATTTCCAACTTGCCCATGTGGCTTGATTTTCCTGAAGACACCTGCAATATAGACTTTAACAAAATGGCTGCGAAAAGTTGAAGCAGCTGCGGAAAGTGACAAGATTCCGTAGCTTAATGAGCAAAAATCTAATTCAAACAGCAGACACAAAACATAGTTAAAAACCACTTTAAATGCTCTTTTATGATTAATATGCAATAATGTTGATGACTTAGGAGGTCCAGGTAAATGGAAAAAGTCTATAAAGGTTTATAGGAAAGATGCAAGTTTGGGACTCAAGCTTTATTGATTAGCAAACAAAATCCTTTCGACTCCATTGCCCAATGGTTTTTGAATATTTCCTGGAATAATTCACCTCTGCCTTTATCCCTCTTTGCTCATCTTTGTCTTACATTTGAACCCTTCTTTCTTTGATAACCAGCAACCAAATCAAACAAACCAAACAAACAAACCTTGTGCCTATAACTAGCCTAACATCTTAACATTAGAGCTTCAAAGACATATACACCTTTGATATAACATAGAGAGATCCCTCTCTAGACCCAGGAGGGCTAGATCCTGAGGTCCGAAAGCGGTTTGATGTTGTCTCATCTTTTGGTATTACCAACCTTGCCAAAACATGGGAACCCCAACACCTTCCATTTGGATGAGGTTGTGCAAGTTTCTTTTGGTGATCTTAAAGATACCCTGATCCAAGCATCATTAATGTATCCCCCAAATTATCAGAGTGATTATTTCCTATATCTCGCCACTGCAGATACAACCATTGCCATGTTTTTATTCCAGGAATAAGATGGGATTGAACATTTGATCTATTATTTGAGTCGAAATCTCAATAATACGGAATTTAAGTACACTTATGTGGAGAAGATCTCCTTGGCAACCGTTCAATCTGTACAAATATTTTTCCACTATATCCGGCTCCATAAGACCATTATCATTTTAGATTGCAACCCTATGAAATAAATTTTTTCACGTCAATTGCTGCGGGGGAAATACTCAAAATGAATATCCATTTTGCAGGAATTTGATTTTCAATTCATCAAATCCAAGTCAAATAAGTCTTTGGCTTTCGTTGATCCTATCTACGAACTTCCTATTATAGCATCATTTTCCACCTCTATATACTTGATGAATTATGCATTGACATTGGGCAGCCCTTCCATTTAGACTTGATCACACTTCTTAAAAATCAGTCTTTTAAAATCCATATGAAACTCTGCCCATTTTTTTCCGCATGTAGACATAGGCCCATCCATAGATGACCCGTGTATGCTATTTAAAATATTAAAAAATATATAATTTCCCTATTAATGAGGTCGGGTTTACGAATTTTTCCTGAAGCTTAACTACCCCATCCCATGGCCTAACTGTTCCCCAACAGAAAAAACTAATTTGAGGAAGTATAAATACACATCAAGGGAATGGCCTAAGGGATGTGAGAGAGAATTCTATTGATATTATTTCATGTTATAGCCCTGATCAAGTATGATATTTCCCTGTGCCTCTTGCACTTCCTAGGTTCAAGAAACCCTTGTTTCCTTGTGATGATCACCCCCACTTTATGTGACATCCTTTGTGCACCATTTATGGAAGAAGCTTTTTGGGGCTACAACTCGATAGATCTAGAGGATGGCTTTGGATGAAGTCGTGGTAGATCTTAGGTGATTTCTCCACTTTCTCTTTACATATTATCAATAAAAGAAGTATGGTCATGTTCCTGATGTCTTTGTGTTATATGTCTCCTATACATGTTGAATGATCTTCAATGGTTTATTTCATGTTATTTTTATGATATTATATATGCTAACATGCTGACGTATAGGACATATATGCAATGCAACTAGGTTGTGTGCCTTTTCTTGATTGATTTGTAGGTTCTGGAGCACAAGGAGTTGTAGAGGGTTTGCACCCTATGGGATTTACCTCAAATGAAGGACAAACGTGTAAGGTCATTTATCCTCAGTTTTCTAGTTCAAGCATAAAAACTAATAACTAGAGTGCTTCTTGTGATGATATGCCATCTGTTCTATTAGGTCCCTCAAACTAGACCTTAGGGTAGCTTTTCCCGTAGCATAATTGGCGACTCCACTAGGGATTACATTCGTGTAATTCCTAGTTTGGCTTTTTTTTATCTGTCTTGTGGGTTCCTTGACAGTTTAATCACTTTTTCAGTCTAGTAGGTTCTTTTCCCATCGAGGCAAAATTCCTGATATTCTAGATCAGGCCTCAGTTTTTCTTTTTTCCTTATTTCATTTTCTATATGCTACTTCATTTGTACACAGTTGTGTATACCTACCGTTTCTTCCAAAATAACCCATGTATACACATGTTTGTTTTGATACAGTCACGTATACATGCGTGTTGCACACATTGGACTCGCGTATGCCTAGTAAATTTTGAAAATTTGAATTTTGAGGTCCTGTGAGTCTTTCTTGTCTATGTTTGATCATCCCTGTGGAACCTCTTAGGTGTCTGTACTACTATTTTTGTGGTTGTATGTCAGTTCCTCTCTTTTTCAAGTGAAGACCTAGTCATTCTATGTTTTTGCCTATTTGGTGAAGTCTCAATTGTGACAGTAGCACCAGGAATTATTTTTGGAGTTCTTGGATGTTCTGACCATTCATATCAGTGATCCTTTGTCATTTTTCTCATGTTTGCCTTATGCATTGTTTCGCTTTTTTCTTTTCTTTTTTTCTTGACTTTCTTGGTTTTCTTATTTCTTTGGATTAGCTTTCTGGCAAACCTTGAAGTTGTATTTCTTTGGTTTCTTGAAGTTTTTTTTTGCTGGAAGTTTGTGCTATTGTTCTAAATTAGTTTCTTGAGTTGGTTACTTCGTCTTCTTTGTTTGAGTCCTACTATGAAAGTGGCATAGTTGGCTTGTGCATTTGGAAGTTTCCTTGTCTTGTTGAACATTGATGCCCCATTAAGTTTCTCAGAACCTTTGGTACCTACTTTTTGACGTAGCAAGAAAAACACCCGATTTTGAAAAGTGGTGATGCAAAATCAATTT
>JAXQQM020077397.1:0-14615 GCA_034641835.2 Pinus albicaulis | reverse complement strand
CAAAGGAAACGCCGTAAGGAAGATGGTAGAAAGAGATCAACTCTAATTAACTTGATGAGTATCTTAAACTGGACAACTCTAACTGGAAATGGAGGGAACTAAAGTCTACTTGTCAAGAACCACAAACTTTGTTTTCTAAAAAGTTGTCAGGCACAGGTATATTTTTTTTGGAGTAAGCCTAACTTGCCCTTTATCTTAATGGCTGTCTTAGATTGTTTTTTTTCTCTGACATGCAAAACATTTCCCATGTCAAATAAATTTAAGCTTCCTGCATGTCTTCCACATCCTATCTGTGCCTAGTCTTTACCATTTCTGTGCTCAGGTTTGATTGAACATGTTCTCAGATGAAGCAAGAAATTTAATATAATCTATGCCCATTGTCACAGTGAACTCCAAAAATGATTACAGCACCAGTGATCCGTCAAATACAATGGCATTTATCCACCAACCTTTAATACTAGAGGATATGAAGAGTTAGGTCTCAGCAATAAATCTGAGACGCAACATTTAATGTGAAATAGAAATATGGAAGAAGGGAGCTGGCATGTCTGAAATGTTAGGATTGGTGGGAACAAAGGGGCATCTCTGATTGGATGATGTACAAACTAAAGTGCACTAAAATTTGTCAAGAAGATGTTCTATTTGCAAATGGTGCAAAACTCATACATTACACATTGATATTATCACAGCCAAAGATAACAAGAGGAGAAAACAAAGCGTTACAAGTATTCAATATCCAGGGGAGTTTATAGAATTGTCAGAAAGCATTGGACAGTGAAACTTGCTTCTGCTTCATCAAATTGACTGTGTGTTAGGTACTTCCCTTCACTATTGCATTTTGCAGTATCTTATTAGAGAACCACTTTCTTACCATGGATTAAAAGGTTCAGACCTTATTGATCAACATAAAATTAACCATATCTCGCTTATCATAAGATGTACTTGTTGCCGAACCTCTGCAAGGCTGGAATCTGCTGCTTGCAAATCAACACAAGGAAGAAAACCTAAGAACTTTTTCTGCCATGACTTTTCCAAACAATTATCTCTTACTGTCTAGGTCCTGTGAATACAATTACTTTCGGCACAACTTCTCCATGACTCTCTCCCAGTGAATCCCATGATTGATTTTTGACTTTGTACCGGTGAATCCAATGTATTTAGACTTTTCAACCTACTCTGCATCTTCCATGACTCTACAAGACCTCCAATATTTATATGTATGTTTGCAAACAAGGGAACTTACAGGCAAGCCTTTGAAGTTGTTATATTTGGGATAGACAAGAAATGAAGAAAGGTGTTGTGTCCATGATGATACCAGTGCTTCTGCTCCTGGCAACTACAATAGCATTGGATGATGTTGCTGCAGCAACTTTTAGTTATTCCATGAAGCCATTTCATTCCTCACATGTTCAGAGGGACCATGGTTTACACCATGATCACGATCTGTATGATAGCATGATTGGTGGAAGTGCTTCTCTTCAATCCCATGATTTCGTTTTGAAGGAACAACCTGAATTCACATCATCATCATCCATGGACGCTGACGATACAGGGGACGTAGAAGCCCTTTTGTCATTCAGAAAGGCACTCACATCAGATCCGGATGGTTCGTTGGTCAACTGGACCGTAGCAAACTCTGATAACCTGTGCTCCTGGAATGGCATTTTCTGCAGAAAGGGCACTAAACGAGTGGTTGCCATAATACTTCCTGGATTGGGATTGCAAGGTGCCATTTCACCATCTCTTGGAAGCCTCTCATTCTTAAGCTCACTGAATCTTTCTCAGAATAATTTGACAGGAATAATTGCAACGGAGTTTGGGCAGTTAAATGCCCTGGCAGCACTCGACCTCAGCTATAATTTGCTCAGTGGTTATATTCCAATAACGTTGTGTAATTGTACAAAGCTGCAATCAATCCGACTTGCGGTGAACAACTTGATAGGGAGCATACCAACAGAATTCGGTTGTCTAGTCCAGTTGGAACAGCTCCGCTTGACAAACAATAACTTAGTGGAAGTATTCCAACTTCTCTGAGCAACTGCACTTCTCTCCAGGTGTTGTCCATTGGATACAACAATCTCACTGGTCCAATCCCTTCAGTTTTGGGTCTGATCAGAAATTTATCTGTTCTCTACTTTGAAGGCAATTCACTATGTGGTCACATTCCTCCAGATGTTGGCAATTGTACTCAGCTATGGTACATCACTTTTTCTCACAACAACTTGAGTGGAAAAATTCCGGCTGAACTAGGCTCGCTGCAAAATTTACAGTACCTGTATCTACAATCAAACAAGTTGGAGAGCAATTCACTATGTGGTCACATTCCTCCAGATGTTGGCAATTTTACTCAGCTATGGTACATCGCTTTTTCTCACAACAACTTGAGTGGAAAAATTCCGGCTGAACTGGGCTCGCTGCAAAATTTACAGTACCTGTATCTACAATCAAACAAGTTGGAGAGCACCATTCCTCCGTCTCTAGGAAACTGCTCTGCTCTTGAAATTTTATTTTTGGGAGACAATAGAGAATTATCAGGTAATATCCCACCTCAATTTGGTTATTTGAGAGAGCTTAGTCAACTATCCATTTATGGGCCATGCAATATTTCAGGTCTTATCCCTTTTGAAATAGGAAATTGCAGCAATCTTGTATGGTTGGATTTAGAATACAATAGAATTCAAGGCTCCTTGCCTATGAGTGTGTTTGGGCTTCCCTTCTCCACCTTGAGTGTAGTTGGAAATAACATGACTGGTAACCTACCTGAAGCCATTGGCAATTTGAGTGAAGTCACCTACTTAAATTTAGGTGAAAATAGCTTTAGTGGTAACATACCTGAAGCCATTGCAAAATTGAGTCAATTGAACTTCCTCAATCTTGGTACCAACAACCTAAGTGGCAAAATCCTTGAGGACATTGCCAATTTAAAGAATCTTCAACAACTTTATTTAGATACCAACTATTTTACAAGTACAATCCCAAGAGGCATTGGAAAACTTCATTCTCTTAAAAATTTCTTCTTGCATTCAAATAATATTTCTGGTCCTATTCCTGGAAGTATTATTGGTTTGGTTTTGCTTCAACAATTAGATATATCTAGAAACAATTTGGAGGGACCAATTCCTGATCATATTGGCCAATGTGTGGAGCTAGAGGTATTAGATTTGTCTAAAAACAAGTTGAATGGAACGATTCCTCCATCCCTAGGAAATTGCAAATCTATGAGGAATTTATTATTGCATAGCAACTTCTTGTCAGGGAACATACCGTCAACTTTAAGTAAATGCACTATCTTACAGAGGTTGAAGGTGTTTGAGAACAAACTTAGTGGAAATCTAAACATAGGATTTCCCGCTTCTATGGAAGTCCTCTCTGCTTATTCTAATAACTTCTTTGGGACTTTGCCTTCTTCTTTGGTCAAATGTACCCAACTTCAACCATTAGATCTAAGCAAAAATGAATTGACAAGTCAACTACCTAGTTACCTTACAACTCTTCATGAATTGAGAGTTTTAAGTGTTGGCTATAATCTGCTTCATGGTAGTATTCCTTCCAACATCACAAATCTCATCAAATTGCGAGTGCTGGATTTGTCCAACAATAGAATCAATGGAAAGATACCATCCAATCTAGAGAGACTCCAAGGATTCAAAACCCTTGGGTCTTCCAAACTCAGTAGTAATACATTGTATAAGGACATGGACATTATCATCAAGGGATATGACTATACTCTAACATATGTGTTGGCTACAAGCACAATATTGGATTTGTCTAGCAATAATCTTACAGGGGAAATACCTCAAAGCATAGGGAATTTGACTAGCAGCGATTGTTGAGGTGTTGATTATCAATGTTTGGGTTAAGGGGGAATGTTAGGTTTTTGCATCTCTTAGTCATATATCTCACTTTGGAACAATATTTCACCCATTTAACACTTTAGAAAACATTTGTATCATTTTGTTTTTTTTATCTGTGGAATGAATCATAGTGACCCTCATCGAATGATTTTGGATAAATTATAAGAAGATCAAGTTGAAGCCAAAATATGAATCTTTTGAACTCAACGATGTTGAAAATATCAAATTATCATACTCTACCACAAGTATGGTAAATTTGAATAATGAATATTAATACATTTGGCCTTTGAATCTTACAAAGGAGTATGAGCCAAGACTAGGATACCAAATTCCTTTTAATTAATGATATCAGCAACCCACGAAAAAGTGATTAAAGTTTCCTTGGAAATTCAAACACATGTCCAAATAAAAATGTTCATGAGTTCACTTTTAACTAATAAAGTTTTAACACAAAACATCCTTCAAAAAAGATACTAACTAGTTATCTCATGCCCCTTGGTTCTAATTTTCTTTTCAAAGCACTCCATGTAAAAATAAAGGTTCCTTCAAAATTGTTGAATTTAAATAGAAACAGTTCTTTGAAAAAAATGATGAGATTTATAAAGGTGGAATTTAATACTTTCAACAACCCACGAACAAGTGATTAAAGTTTCCTTGGAAATTCAAAGGCATGTCCAAATAAAAATCTTCATGAGTTCACTTTTAACTAATAAATTTTTAACACTAAACATCCTTAAAAAAAGATACTAATCAGTTAGCTCACACCCCTTGGTTCTAATTTTCTTTTCAAAGCACTCCATGTAAAAATAAAGGTTTCTTCAAAATTGTTGAATTTAAACAGAAACACTTCTTTGAAAAAATTGATGAGATTTATAAAATGAAAGCATCATGAAGAAAGTGTGGTTAAGCAATTAGATACAGGTCGATTTCTAAGTGGCATTTTTCTTTAAAGCATCATCATAACGATCAAAACGGGAGGGTTCAAATCCTGTGACTTATTTCAACTACCACTACGGTGCAACTCAAAATAATGCTGATGACATTAATCATTAACGACTCATAAATATATATACTCTGTACATTCCTCGGTGAAAACAATTTTTAAAGATTAATATTTTAATTTGAAAATGGATCCTTGTCACAAAATTTCTTTGTAACATTGTTCCATCGGGGTTCACAATAGTTTTAACTAATAATGTTTTAACACAAAACATCCTTCAAAAAATATAGTAATTAGTTATCTCATGCTCCTTGGTTCTAATTTTCTTTTCAAAGCACCCCATGTAAAAATAAAAGTTCCTTCAAAATTGTTGAATTTAAATAGAAACAATTTTTTGAAAAAATTGATGAGATTTATAAAGGTGGACTTTAATACTTTCAACAACCCATGAACAAGTGATTAAAGTTTCCTTGGAAATTCAAAGGCATGTCCAAATAAAAATCTTCATGGGTTCACTTTTAACTAATAAATTTTTAACACGAAACATCCTTCAAAAATGATACTAATTAGTTAGCTCACACCCCTTGGTTCTAATTTTCTTTTCAAAGCACTCCATGTAAAAATAAAGGTTTCTTTAAAATCGTTGAATTTAAACAGAAACACTTCTTTGAAAAAATTGATGAGATTTATAAAAATAAGCATCATGAAGAAAATTAACGTTGAAAACCAGTGAATCTGGTCAATTTCAAAGTGGCATTTCTTTAAGCATCATCATAAGATCCAAAACAGGGAGGGTTCAAATCACACAGCTCATTTCAACTACCACTACAGTGCAACTCAAAATAATGCCTGATGACATTAACAGCTCACCAAATATCTATGCTCTGTACATTCCTCAGTGAAAACAATTTTAAAGATTATCACGCAGCTGAAGAAATGGATCCTTG
Source organism: Pinus albicaulis (assembly GCA_034641835.2). Taxonomy (NCBI): domain Eukaryota; kingdom Viridiplantae; phylum Streptophyta; class Pinopsida; order Pinales; family Pinaceae; genus Pinus; species Pinus albicaulis. Next base: position 8,874 of record JAXQQM020077397.1, on the reverse strand, counting down.
TCTCACAAAGCTGCTGTAACATTGTTCCATCAGGGTTCACAATAGATTAAATACACAATTCATGCTATGAGTACAGAATTATAGATCGCCTGCAAAAGAGCTTTGCAAGCAAAATCAAAACATCTAATTATTACCTTCAGTTGAACATCCATTCTGATTCCATGAATCTGGACAAATACTTATCAGATGTGAGCATGAAATAAAAATGCAGCCACTCTGTCCAATGTGAAGCCAATTCCAAGACATACAAATGGAAAAAGTGATGCTGTAAGTATCATTGACTTCATCATATGTTTACCATCATTGGGCGAGTACAGGTCCTTGCTCACATAACAGAAGATAAATGATGGAAGAACATAGCAGACAATTAATGTTGTGATAATGGCAAATCCTTGCCTGCATGATGACAAGAAGCACAAGCTTAGAAGGTTGTGCACAGTACTCACCAGTACTGACAACAATACCAGATTTTGAGGTGACAGGGAAATGTCTCCATGAACATGATTCCACCCTGATTCTTATTTCTTTCAAAGACTTCAGGATCAGGATGGGAAAAGTGTACATTATGATTAAGGATAAAATTTAACTGGAAAATTGCCTAGGGTGATTTTCCATATAACCAATTTTCTTTCCCTAGGGTCAACCTTTTTTATTAAAATGATGAAAAAGTGATGATGTAAGTATCATTGACTTCATCACATGTTTACCATCACTGGGTGAGTACATGTCCCTGCTCACGTAACAGAAGATAAATGATGGAAGAACATAGAAGAAAATTAATGTTGTGATAATGGAAAATCCTTGCCTGCATGATGACAAGAAGCACAAGCTTAGAAGGTTGTGCACAGTACTCACCACTACTGACAACAATACCAGATTTTGAGGTGACAGGGAAATGTCTCCATGAACATGCTTCCACCTTGATTCTTATTTCTTTCAAAGACTTCTGGATCAGGATGGGCAAAGTGTACATTATGATTAATATAAAATTTAACTAGAAAATTGCCTAGGGTGATTTCCCATATAACCAATTTTTGTTCCCTAGGGTCAACCTTTTTTAGTAAAATGATGAAATGCATACTAAAATTGCAGAATTACAAAAATTTGAGGGGTGTTCCTGATTTGAAATTATCATGATCATTGAAACTCACCAGTGATAAAAATAAGCATCATGAAGAAAATGAATGTTAAAAACCAGTGAATCTGGTCAATTTCAAAGTGGCATTTTCTTTGAGCATTGTCATAAGATCAAAAACAGGGAGGGTTCAAATCACACAGCTCATTTCAACTACCACTACAGTGCAACTCAAAATAATTCCTGATGACATTAACAGCTCACCAAATATCGATTCTCTGTGCATTCCTCATTGATAGAACCTTGGCAGAGCCAGAAGGGTACCACCTTCCAATGAAGCTTGTCTGTCATGTATTTCATCAATTTAGCTAGTGTGTAAGGATTTTAGAGAAGAGTTCTTCAGCACTGGTTTGATATTATTATGTTTCTTTTGGTCTTTCATGATGGGTAGATGAGTAGAGTTTCCACTAAAAACCATAAGAAATCCTTGCGTTATAGTTATGATTGAATTTTCCAATTCATGTAATTTGCTGATTCATTTCCATGCCTATTTTGATTCATTAGGTTGCCTATTTTGAGACATTGATGTCTGTGAGGATGCCTATTTTGAGACTATGATGGTTCTGACAAACCTCAAGGATTATATGATGTCACTGTATAACGATCGCAGGAAATAAAAATGCATCAAATCCTTTGCTCTGTTCTGAAAAAACCAGCGACTGTGGAGTACAATTATGTTCTCTTTTAATCCCTTTGGGCACTTTTCGAAACCACATCTAAATTTGTGGCATTTTTCTAAATGAAATTCGGAGATATAAAGTGAATTACATTTTTCAAAACCAAATCTGAATTTGTGGCATTTTCAAAATGAAATGCATAGATATAAAGCGAATTACAGTTTGAGAAGTTCAAATGACACGAACTTGTGTTTTCTCTTCAATCACAAACTGTTGGAACCGTCTTTGAAGCTCCAAAGACCTGCAAAAACCATTTTAAAGATTATCATGCAGCTGAAGAAATGGATCCTTGTCTCACAAAGCTGTTGTAACATTGTTCCATCAGGGTTCACAATAGATTAAATAAACAATTCATGCTATGAGTACAGAACTATAGAGCGCCTGCAAAAGAGCTTTGCAAGAAGAATCAAAACATCTAATTATTACCTTCAGTTCAACATCCATTCTGATTCCATGAATCTGGACAAATACTTATCAGATGTGAGCATGAAATAAAAATGCAGCCACTCTGTCCAATGTGAAGCCAATTCCAAGACATACAAATGGAAAAAGTGATGTTGTAAGTATCATTGACTTCATCATATGTTTACCATCATTGGGTGAGTACAGGTCCCTGCTCACGTAACAGAAGATAAATGATGGGAGAACATAACAGACAATTAATGTTGTGATAATGGCAAATCCTTGCCTGCATGATGACAAGAAGCACAAGCTTAGAACGTTGTGCACAGTACTCACCAGATTTTGAGGTGACAGGGAAATGTCTCCATGAACATGCTTCCACCCTGATTCTTATTTCTTTCAAAGACTTCTGGATCAGGATGGGCAAAGTGTATATTATGATAAAGATAAAATTTAACTGGAAAATTGCCTAGGGTGATTTCCCATATAACCAATTTTTTTTCCCTAGGGTCAACCTTTTTTATTAAAATGATGAAATGCACACTAAAATTGCAGAATTGCAAAAATTTGAGGGTGTTCCTGATTTGAAATTATCATGATCATTGAAACTGACCAGTGAGAAAAATAAGCATCATGAAGAAAATGAATGTTGAAAACTAGTGAATCTGGTCAATTTCAAAGTGGCATTTTCTTTGAGCATCATCATAAGATCCAAAACAAGGAGGGTTCAAATCACATAGCTCATTTCAACTCCCACTACAGTGCAACTCAAAATAATGCCTGATGACATTAACAGCTCACCAAATATCTATGCTCTGTGCATTCCTCATTGATAGAACCTTGGCAGAGCCAGAAGGGTACCACCTTCCAATGAAGCTTGTCTGTCATGTATTTCATCAATTTAGCGAGTGTGTAAGGATTTTAGTGAAGAGTTCTTCAACACTGGTTTGATATTATTATGCAAGCATAATCAAAACATCTAATTATTACCTTCAGTTGAACATCCATTCTGATTCCATGAATCTGGACAAATACTTATCAGATGTGAGCATGAAATAAAAATGCAGCCACTCTGTCCAATGTGAAGCCAATTCCAAGACATACAAATGGAAAAAGTGATGATATAAGTATCATTGACTTCATCATATGTTTACCATCATTGGGTGAGTACAGGTCTCTGCTCACGTAACAGAAGATAAATGATGGAAGAACATAGCCCCTCTATACACAATCCATGCTATTCGTACAAACAAAGAAATTATAATATATTACAGAGAAGAAATTGGTATGTACTACATGAACATCCAACATAAGTATAAAGTGCCTGCAAGAGAGCTTTGTAAAAAGAAAACAGAGCATCTACTTACTACCTTGAGTGAACATCCATCCATCCTTATTCCATGAATCTGGACAGATACTTCTTAGCGGATGTGAGTATGAAACATTTTTAAAGCCCCTTTTGAATCTTTAGTCGTAGTCTTCTTCTTTGAGGCATCAGGAGCCCCAAAAACTCGCCAAAACCTAAGTGTTTCATCTGCTGGAATTGATACAACTGTGTACCCATTAGGATTCTGAAGAAGTAAAACAATGGTAAGGGTCGTTAGGAAAAATTTGAAGGGAAAACACGGATGCATGCATAAATACTCATAAAAAGCATGAATGTCCATACATGTTCCATATGAATAACTCTAGCTTTATGCCCTGTAAGTTCAGTAATGTTCACCATGGATGGGTATTTCCATAAGGTTAACTGGTTCTGATTTAGCCCATGTGAACTCAATAACTCAAGCTCATGTCTATTCCACAGCAATGAATAGACCTGAGAATGGGTGTCGACGGTATTCAGGAATAAACCTGTTTGTTGTTGTCGGCAAAGCACTGGTTCCAGGCATGCCTGCAGTTTTGTTTAGTGTACCGAAAAGCCCCATTGTGTCTATGCACGTTTCTTGGATTTTCCCCCGCATTTTCTGTCCCTGTAAAATTTTCGCCCCCTTCTGAAAAAACGATATGCAGAGTATCTATAAGGCTTATTCTCTTCAGCCTCTGCCCACTCTCTTCCGTCTGCACATACCTCACCGGCTCGTGGCCGGACAGGAGCTCCAGAAGCACGACGGCGAAGGCAAAGACGTCCGTTTTTTGCGAAACGATGCCGCTCTCTAAGTATTCCGGGCATAATCGGGCTCCCTCCCCATTCTTCCAGCTGCGCCTTGCTGCCCCTTCTCTGCAGCAAATGCGGCTCTGCAGCGAATGACTGACTGTTTTGGGTTATGTTAGTTTTTTTAACTGTTTTATATCCACGGCTCATCTTCTTTCAATCGTCTAACAACAGATCTCACGATCACCAATTGTACACATAGGCAGGTAGCAAAGTTCATTTCAAATAAATACGCCTTACGGCGTAAATATATCACTACATTACACAAAAATTTATTTTTTATTTTTGTTATTTTATAATATAATATAAGCTCATTTAAATATTATACAATATTTATTATATTATATTATATTATATTTATTTTATTGCAATTAAAAAAATTATATTAGATTAATTTTTATGTTATGAATTATTCCATAATATAAAATTAATACACAATATATTACTTGAAATATGTAATTAGTTTGTTTCAAATAATAATTTACTAGTTAGTTTTCTTCTCTCTAAAAAAAATACATAATACAATATATTATTATATTGAAATATATTATATATAATTACATAAGTTAAGGAGCATAAGGGTAAAAGGAAGGTGATCAATTCCACCTTTAATAACCAGAATTATCTCTCGATGTTGACCAACACTACGAAGAACATGAACATTATGGAAGATGAAAAACACTTCCTCTTAGACCGTCTGGCTCTTACTCACATCTGCTCTAAATTCCTTACCATCAACCACACCTCCAATCTTCTTGAATTATTAAACCATCCCAAATATAGTGATCTTGGAGCACTTCTTTCTATTCTCCTTGATCACAGAAACAAGATTTTGAACAATGACAATTAGAATCTTTTTTTCTTTTCTTGAGGTGTGATAGACCACATTCGTCGTCATCGCCGTCGTCGTCACCGCCGCCATCGTCGTCATCTTCGTCGTCGTCGTCGTCGTCGTCATCATCATCATCATCATCATCATCATCATCATCATCATCATCATCATCATCATCATCATCATCATCATCATCATCATCGTCATCGTCATCATCATCATCATCATCATCATCATCATTTTTATATTAGATTTCTATATAGTAATTTACTTATATATTATTATATGCTTTTTAATTATATAAAATATTAAATGATTTAGATTTTAATTAAGTAAATAAGAAGTTATATATTTTTACATCTAGAGAACTTTTTAATGTAACCTAATATAGCTAGATGGATTATAATGAAAAATTTGAGTTGTAAATGTACCTCCCCCACAAAAAAATTACTTCATAATATTTTACCATTTATGAGACATACTTTAGACCTCAAGATTCTCCTAATGCATCATTCATAATAATTTTCAAACTAGTTCAAATTGTAGTTGATTTTCCTCAACACCATTTGACCACTTGTCTAAGTGGTTAATGTGTGTATGCCCAACTGTAATCCTTTCGACTACTCGATTGAATTATTAGTTTCCATTAGTAGCTCAAATAACCATCAACTTCGACTGAGATAACTACTCTAAAATTAACCATCAACCTGTCAACTCAACCTTCGACTTGTCTTCCCATTTAATTGAGTTTGCACATCTGATTGACTTGTTGTTCATCGTCAATTGTTCGTAAAAAAACTTGTTCATGTTCATTTCTTTTCATTTTGCACAACCAAGCCATCAATTAAATAAACCCTAATCGGTTGATATTACATGCAGTGAGTACAACAACTCAAGAATTAATACTATTTCAATGCCTTTTTAATGTATTTTAATAAATTTTCAGGTTTGCAGTCATCTAGATGGATGCTACTCGTTTGAAACATTTCTTAGCTTGCTTTCAACTAACATGTTTTAGTATAGACTTAGTGTAGTGATGTTTACTTAGTATAGACTTATTTTATGTAAGATTTGACACTATATAGCGGCAGTGATTCACATTAGGGTTTGAAGTTCACGTTTGTCATTTCAAAACAATTGAATATAGATAAAAATGGGTGGTGTGTATGTGCTCTTATCATGGGGGCTTCACTGAATTAACCTCTGACCCATTATATGCATTCGTGGCATACTAAAAAATAACCTTAATTTGACTACATATTAGAAAATACCTCTAAAAATCACATTATTTAACCCCCTACCAATACGAACTCAATATACCTTCCCAATTAAAAAATATCTACTTTCACTAGATATTGTAGGTATCCATTTTTTCATTAACATTTTTTATATACCTTTATTTTTTTTCATTAAATTTTAGATCCATTTTTTATACCTGCCAATATAAAAACCTTTTACCCTCTATTATATGTTCAATATATTATGTCATTTTTTCCTCAATACATATCTCCTAATATGAACCCACGTGGTATGGTATTGCTCCTAGTGAAGCCCTTGTGGCTCTTATACTATAGATTGTGCCAAAAATGTCTCTAACAAAGGGAACCCATGAAACATTACCATGTAGGTAACCCATAAAAAAATGTGCATACAGGGAAATTATAAGTGGAACAGAGTCAAAATAAATCATATGGAGGTGAAATGGAGTTGTAAAACAAAACAATGAAGGAGGGTCACATAGACAAAGCCTACACTAGTCAATCAACTAGCTTTCAAGAGAAATTTCTCACCCAAGAAGTTAAATTTTGTTCGAAATAGTCTACAAAATACTCAAGTTGTGATATGAGAGGCACCGAAAAAAAATTAGTGCTTATGGAGAGAGGAATAAAATGCATGGTTATGTTTTAACAACTTACTAAAAATAATTGAGAAAAAAATCTTAATTAGCCAAGGGGCCATAACGATGATGTCCAATTTGGTAGTAGGAATATGTTGTTTGGATTAGGAAAGAACTCAATAATAACAAATTGAAAATAAGCAGGAAAAAATAAGAATATGATCATGGATTGGTGTAGTTTCTGGTGTTTCATAATTTTTTTTTGGTAACACACCAACTGTGGTATCAATATTAGTGAAAAGAAAAAATATTTTCAACCTAGCTAATTTAATATTAAAATGTTGGCTTGAATTTACAACCATAAGCTCAAACCAAGTGAATAAGTGAGAGATGTTGGCACATTTCTCTCAGCATTGGTATCACACCATGGTTTTTATGTAGCAGAGAGGTGGATGGCTATAAAATGAGACAATATATCACATTGTGGAATCATGGGATCTTTGAAATAGATAGGGTAAGACTTCTTAGCACAAAATCAAAAACCTTAATTATTAGAAATATAACTTAATTATCATGCTTCACAACATGTGCTTTTAAGGAGATGAGACTTCCATGAAGAAATTTGTCACGTATTAGTGATATCAAAATACAATACTTGTGTGTATGCATAATAATAAAAAAATTGGTGAGATGATCGTTTTGCATTCATTACTTGAGTCATTCTTCTAGGCGATGTTATCAATGAAACCAACACACCATATTTGATTTTTTTTCCAATCTGTTGTCATAAGCGCAAGCCATCATAAGACATATTAATAACCATAATAGTCATAAAATAGTGAACCTTTAAACAAATATAAGAGCCACGTATCTTTATTTCTAATGGGGACCCAACCTATTTAAAATTTTATTTATTTTATTGTATTAAACTTTCTAGAAGAGAGTTGAGTTGCAATGACTTGCACAATTTTTTGTAGGGTGAGTCATTCATGAGTCAACATCATGGGAAAAGTATTAATGGGGAAACACGTAGCTTATGAGGATATTTTACTCCAACTAGATAAAGTGCAATTTTATATTGAGGAAGTTAATCATAAGGTCTCAATTCTTAATAAACAACTTGTAGATTGGGAATTTTCAAAATCTAGGGAACACAAAGGGTATGTACTCGTTGATGTTGACACTAGATCCTCTATCCTCTACTTAATATCAAATGTGGATATGTTTATAATATCTTCATATTTTTTTTTACAAGTAGAATTATGTTGTCGACGCACTCTTCTTAATTCCCAACATGGAATGGTTTATATTTCATTTTGTTTTCTACAAGTAGTACACGTATGCATACTAACTTTCAGTATAGAAATAGATATTGAGATAGTTTTGCTTCCATCTATAGTATTTTTTTGTATCAATTTGAGACTCGGTGCTATTTCTCAGACATTTTAGACAAAAATATTTACTATTGTGTTGCTAGTCTAGTTATGTCAACTAGATTCAAATGTCTCTTGACTATGTATAGCTTCTTTCCGAATTAATACAATTTACACACTAGCTTACAGAATAAAAAATTAAAAATAACCATTGTTATTCCATCTTAATTCTAGATTAGTGAAGAGAGTTCAAATCCCAAACATACAAATATTCAGTAAGTTTGGCACTCTAAAAAAAAAGATGTAATTTGAAATACCTCTTAATGTTCTCTTGGTACAAACTTTTGCTTAAATTTTTTGTTTAAAAATATAATTGTATATCAAGAAATTTAATTCCTATTAACTCTTGATAAATATCTAGGTTTATAATATTAAAGTTAATGATAAATGTTGGTCATATTAA